>PITA01006017.1:0-104374 GCA_004023965.1 Spilogale gracilis | reverse complement strand
CACCAATGTGGCTTAGTTGGCTAAGCATCTGACTCTTGGTTTTGGCTCAGGTTGTGATCTCAGGGTTGTGAGATGGAACCTCAAGTCAAGCCCCATGTACAAGCCCGTGCTGGGCATGGGGCCTGCTTAAGATTCTGTCTCTCCACCTCCCTCCACACCTCCCCTCCTCTCTAAAAAATAAAATAAAACATGACGTTATTCTTTTTTCTGCAGGAAGGGAGACCAAGACCAGGCCTGGGCTTGAATTGTAGCATTATCAGGTCTTAGATGTGTGACCAGACAGTTTAGTTAGCCTCAGTAGATTTGTGTGTGTGTGTACCTGTGTGTGAGAGAGAGACAGACACTGTCTATAGATTGGAGCATAATAGTGTCTTTTCAAGTTGTGAGTGTGAGGAAGGATGTAGGTTTCCGGTCTCGGGTGGTGGCCGCTGCGCGGGAGGCTGACACACCATCCCACGGCCTCTCCCATCGGACCGCTGTCTGGACCAGGCAGGGCAACGGCAGCATGACTGACGATGAGGGAGAAGAGCTCGTCACCACGTGCCACAGACAATCTCGCACTTGCCCTATGCTAAGACTGTGATCGACCAAACTTTCCTCCGTATGTGTTGTCCTGCACATGTCTACTCATCTCTACAAGTGCAGTCAATCTTTAATTCAGACTCAGGATTTTACGTTTATCTTAATTACGTTTTATCTCGTCAGGGAAGGTCCATTCTAACCCATGTTGACACACACGCTCTTCAATCTTCTCTCATGACTTCAAGTCACTTAAAATTTGGGGTCAGTTTCCTCTCAAGTTTCACTCTAAAATACGGATAAGAAGTTCATTACAGCAGGGTAAAGAAGGATGTGTCTGGAACTAGGAATGATGGTCATGTAAGGAGGAAATATTCCTCCCTGCGCTGTCTGACATGCTGTCAGCTTAATGACAGCATGCCTGTTATTCTCTCCTCCTGGAATGCTCTCCTCTTTCCTCCATTCATTCGATAGCCCCCACCAACCTTCCACACCCCTCATTATAGCGACCTTCTCAAGGCAGCTGACGTACTTAAGTGTCCCTCCTGTGGGTTTCCATGGTGCCCGGTGCCTCCCGTGCTCAAGCTCTCATAAACTCTATTGTCTCTCAAAGACACCGTCTGCCTTACTCACCATTGTATTTCCAGGACAAAGCACAACTCCTGGCAGATAGCTAGGTCTCAATAAATCTTTGTCAAATGAACAGATGTGTTAATATAAGTCAATAAATGGTTTTCTTCCTGACATATATAACATTGGAGAACAGAGTTTCCTCTGTTAACCGAGCTCAAGTTCCAATGACAAGACGTAATGAGGAACATGATGAGTGAGTTTGCAATGATTGGGTTATTCCTAGCCTTCTAGATACTTCTAGTTTAGTTTTTCAGGTCAGAAAGCTTCATCTTTTGGAGGAATGAGTTTGATGGTCCCTGGTGATGGGGAAGCACATGGATCATCATGCAGCACCCTCTCTTCCTAACTAGTTTCAAGCTACAGGCATATGGATCCTCTGGGATGTCCAACCAGGCCAGAAATCAGAAGTATGCTGTGGCCAGGGACCCTTGTTCTCCACCACCTGGCTGCTCTCCTACATGTTGTGTACACTGCCTGTGTTCTGATTACTTCTATATACCTATCTATTCCATTATAAAGAGATGAACTATTCTCTTACATGGGACAGTTTTATTTGCTTATTCATGCAGGATTAGTCTAGTGTATAGGACCAACTATGGAATGTGGGATTCCTTCCTTTTGATGTTTAGGTAATGCCTGGATAAAGGAGAGATATACCAAAACTAGGCTTAACTTCTTCCAGTAAAAAAACTGTAATATATGTCAGACAACCTCCCTCCCCCAGCTATGCATAAGAGCCTAATTCTGGGTACTTGGAGTGGCAGTGGGTGGGGATTTAACCTAGAGAAAAGAAGAGACTCTTTGGTCTTGATGTGCTCTTAGACTGGGGAGTAGAAAATTTGACTCTTACGTAGGGTAATCACATAAAATCTCTCGTGAAACAGTTAGTGGTCAGCACTAGTGGCCAGCCCCATTTTTGCCACCATGTCCACCTCCTCTTCATGCAGATTTGTGCAAATTTCAACTCTCCCTGTAGATATTGAGTAAGCTTACTAATAACCTTGGATATCACTACAGCAATGGTTTCCATCTCAGCTGATCAGAATAATTTTCAAATGGAGGTTCCAGATTCTCTCTCTAGAAATTCACTTTAAATAGGTATGGAGATGGATTTCAGGGTTCTGTGTCTTTAAGTGGGTTCCTAGGTCATTCCACCCTAGCCTAATGCCTGTGACAAAGAACAACTACGGCTAACCAACCTGTTCTGGAAGGAACTTCTGAGAACGTCTGGTACAATTCCCTCCTTCTAGATTGAAGATGCTAATCCCAGGGTGGGAGGCTTAGAAAGAGGGAAATCACAGAGAATTGCACAGAGAGAAGCAGGATTCCAGGGTGGGAGGCATGGCCTTTAGACCTAATCTCTTCACATTCACTCAGACTAAATAGCTCCTCATCTCCGGAAGCTAGGTCCTTGTGTTGAATACCAAGCATAGGAGTCTGGCCAACCTCTGCTTCTAATGTTTGTGATTTTCTGGATGCACTGGCATTTCTGGGAAACTGTCTGCTCACCTGGAATGCTAACAACACTGTGCAACCTCTGCACGGCCTCAGATTGTTAGTGTGATATTCAAAGACGACCTTCTCTCACAGATCTTCGAGGACCTTTAAAAGGCTTTTATAAATAGTCTTTATTTTTTGCTCTGGAATTCCAATTCCTGGCCCTTTAAGTTTTGTTCAAATTGTTGATATAGAAGGAAAAGACAGAGAACTAGAAAGCTGGTCATGTGTGAGAGAGTGGAGGCTAGGGAGTGGAAACAGTGACTAGAAGGGCTGTTCAAAGCCAAGGCTGAAGGAACATAGGACCATGCCCCTGGGGTTGCAGCCCCATTGCTGCGTACATTGTAGAAGCCCCAAGCTTTAAAGCATACAGGTAAATACAGGAGGCCTGCAATCCTGGGCGTCTCTTTCCTCAGAGTGGCCATGGATATGTTGCAAATTTTCACAGGGGGCCTACCTAGAGGCTCAAACCTGGGCATCCTGTTAGGAGAGGTGGGAAGACCCAAGAGGAGCACTTGGCTCTGAGCGTTTCTGGCTACAGAGATGGCACTAAGGTGGCTGGCGCACAGCTCTGGTCTATGAGGGAGCCCAGGCCCAGCCGGACTCACCCAGACATACATCTCTTCTGCCATCACCCAATCTCTTTCCAACTCCAGGCCTACTTATCCTGGGGAACCAGAGTCGATCTCCAGAGAACAGTGCAGGTCATGGGTCATTACAACCAAAAGCCTGGGTGGTGATCTGTACCCTGAATCTGAGGGGGGCGGAGTTTCCTAGGAGTGAATGCCCTTTTCCCTCATCCAGTTCTGTGTTTCTCTATGTCCTGAGGGGGTGGACTGCTCTCCACTCAACCTCCAGGTAAGAGGCTCCTTGTTCAGGGGTATGTTTGAGAGAACGGGGAAGACACCTAATAAGAATCCCCATCTGGGTCTTTCAAGCCTCTTCCCACCTCAAAGTCTCTTCTTCATTAGGTCTGGGGTGATGCGTTCTTATTTGTCACAAGGTCCTAGCTGGTGCTGAAGCTGATGGTCCAGGTACTGCCCTGAGAACCAGTGCTCTAGGCTGTAAGCCCTCTGAGAACGAAGAAAAGGTATTTCTATCCCTGTTACCAGTGCCTACCTGATGGTGAAGCAATGAATATTTGTCAGTAAATAAAATAAATGAATGAATGGACTTCACATAAAGAACCTGTTTTCCTCTGCCAGGTGTCTCTTCGGTCTCCAGCTCTGACACTGCTGGGCCAGATCCTCAAGGTCAGGCCATGAATCTGTGGATCTGTGAGTCCAGGCCAGAGCCACCCCCGCTGTCCTCTTTAGAGGACCCCCTTTATCCTCCACAGACCCTGGTGGCCTCAGGGCACTGTATCTCTTTGGGGGAGAGGTTCTCCTCAAGAGCACTCATTCTACGGCACCGGTCTTATAGGCAGCGAGTGGGGAGAGAGGCACCACTCTCTCTCTCGCCCTTCCAAGCCCCACCTTCGTGCTGCCAAGACCGCTATGCCCAGTGGGATTCAGGAGTGATGGAGGAACGCAGAGACAACCTTGGATGCTCCCTTTTCTATGATGTCAAACAAAAGGGGGGGAGGGGAGATAGTTTATCCTTAACAAAAGGAAAGTGTACCCTATGTGAGATACTGCAGAGAACCTCTAGTTGTCCTCAAACTCCCCTCCCCGTCCTGACACTCAAAGCTGAGTGACCTGCCCAGCCCAGACCTGAGCCCGTTACCCCAGATTGAGGAGCAAGAGTTATCCTTCTTGTTCCCTCATTCCTCCTTCCTTTTCACCCAATGTCTCCCATCAGCCGCCAGGAACACTGAGGGGAGACAGAAAACCCACAAGACAACCCACCTGGTTAAAGAAAGCTCAGATCACAATAAACTCAAGAACTCAGGGTACAGTAAGTTCAAGAAGAAAGAATAATAAAGAAGCTCATCCAAGAGCATCAGCAAGGGTAAAACACAGGCAGTATGCGAGACTCAGAACAGAAGGGTATCGTCTTTATTGTTGCATGACCTCCTGTTGTCCCAGATCCTGGAGTTGCCTATTACAACAGACCAGGGTTCAAGCTGCCAACCCACAAGCCTTGATGAGCAGCTGCTTGCCCCAGGAGACACACAGGACTTTAGGAATATTCTCATTCCAGTCAAATGGGAGTTTACAACCTTGCTGGGCAGGAAAAACAGACACATCTTAAAAGGGAAATAATTCAAAAGACATTGTGAGGCATTTGCCAAGTGGCTAGTGTAGACAATGCAATGAGTTCTAGGAAGTCAGCGTAGGCTCCTGTGGGTAGGAACAAACAGAAAAGACCCCGAGGAAGAGTTCTTGAAAGATGGGCTGGACTTCAGAGGCTGGGCATAGCAGAGAAGTGGTCCATGCAAGGAGGGTGGAAAGGGAGTAGAGGCTTGGAGGAGGGACACCTAAGGTACGTTCTGGAGAACACCCAGATGTGTCCCGGTGGCCAGACTGGTTCGGCTAGAGCTCAGGGTGTGCACAGGGGAGGGGCTATACGTGAGCCTGGAAAGGTGCCTGAGACCAAGGTGTGGACCTTGAGATGGCATGCAATCGAGTCTGGACATCATCTCCACAGCAGGGAACCTCCAACTGTCTTTGGAGAGATGCACACAGAACATGTTGAAAATTGAGGATGCTGGGAAAAGAGGCACGACATCTTCAGGGCAGGAATCTGGGATGTCTCAACCATTCTTCCTTAAAAATAAGCACTCTTTATTCCAGCAGAGGAACCACCTTTCACTCCAACACAGGTGCCTCCTTGGGCTCCACAATCACCCAAACCCTGTGGTTCTGGAATCCCCTCACACCATCCAAAGCTGTCACCACTGCCTTGCCACTGGGTGTGACCGGCTGGCCCACAGCTGGGGCCCTCAGTGTCCAGGTGGCATGGGCTGGACTCATGGCAGCCTAGGTCTGCTGGGCACGGGATTGGATCTGGTCCCGAGGGTGGGCTGGGACAGCGCTGGGGCTCCGCACACGGCTCTGGGCTCGGGCAGGGTGCTGGAAGGGGAATGGGCTCTGGAAATGAGGAAGGTCCTGGGTGCTCACAGGGCTGTGAGCATGGGCGTGACTCAGGAAATGCCCGCTGCGCCGGTCTAGGACGTGGGGCAGCACGCGGGGCTGGACGCGGTTCCGGACACAGACAGGGTTCTGACCGTTGCCGCAGCGGAGGACATGGACGGGGCTCTGATCTTGCACATGGCTCTGGGTGTGGACATGGCCGTGGGGCAGGTCGTGGACAGGAACGTGGGGCAGGAAGTGGGCATCGCTGCAGCGATCTCTCTGGACTTTGGTCCAGACGCCGTGGTGGACAGAAGCGTGGGAGTGGACGGGACTCTACACGCGGCCTCAGCTCCGGGCAGGAGGCGCCCCAGGAGGGTCGTGGGGCACAGCTGTCAGGACAGCGTGTGACGGGAGGAATCTGAACCCGACACTTTTGTGGGGGGACCTGCCTGGGGCAACAGGGGGAGGAAATCTCTACCCGGCACTTGGGACCACATCTCCGAGAGCAGCCTGAAGTGGGACCCCGAGGACAGCCGCTGCTATAGATGGGCTCAGAGCGACGCGGTGGGGTGCAGTAGTTACAGGGACCCGACGAGGACGCGGACGGCAGGCACCTGCCGAGGGGCTGAGACCGTCGTGGAGGGGAGCAGCTGCGGTAGGAAGACTGCTGCTGGCGAGGAGGGAGGCATCTGCCAGCGCTCTGGGAGCGACGCTGGGCAGGGAGGCTCCCATAGGGGTCTCGGGCCTGGCATTGAGGTGCGCAGGCACTAAATGAAGCCCGAGACGGACGCTGAGGAGCGCAGGGGCTGTAGGAAGCCCGGGACTGGAACTGTGGGGCGCAGGGCCTGTAGGAAGCCCCGGATTGGAACTGTGGGGCGCAGGGGCTGTAGGAAGCCCGGGATTGGAACTGTGGGGCGCAGGGTCTGTAGCAAGCTGGGGACTGATGCTGCAGAGCATATCTACTGTGGGAACCCTGGTACTGGCACTGGGTGGAAAATCTTCCCTGAGTCTGGGAAACTGGGGGACAAGAGGTATAACTCTGGACAGGCTCAGGAGCTGGACCAGGTACAAAGGTCTGAGCTGGGCATTCCACGTAACAAGTTTCTGTGTAACAAACTGGAGCATATTCTACATAGCAGGTCTGAACAGGGCATGCAGCGTCACTCTGCACGTAGGACACCTCAGGCTGGCCCTGGGTCTCGCATTGAGCGCGGGGAATTTGAGGCTGGCATGGGGCCTGGCACTTCGCCTGGGTACCCTTACACCGACTCAAAACCTGGCACTTGGCTTTAGTGGTCTTGGACTGGCACGGAGCCTGGCACTTTGCCTGCACGGTCTGGGACTGGCACGGAGCCTGGCATTTCACCTGGGAGACTGGAGCTGGGCAGGGTGCGGGGCACCCCACGATTTGCATCTCACAGGGCACTTGGACTACCACCTGGCTCTTGGCAGCGGGAGACTCGGAGGGGTACAAGGAGGGGCCCGTCACACAGCACTGGGGTGGCGGCAGGCAACACTGAATCTGCTGCGGGTCGCACATGGTTCTGATGCAGGCAGGTGGGTGAGACCTGATGGTAGAAAGAACAGTATCAGGGGTGAGTTGTTGGGGAGAAGGGTCTAGGACCAAGGGGACCCTGCTTCTTCCCTGCACTTTCATCCTCAACTCTCAACCTTCACCCTAGAACACTTACTGAGTTAGGTGGACCCGGTATTAGTCACCACAGCCCATGAGACCGTCTTGGATCTACCAAAGGACCTAACTGAAGTCCTGGTCTGAAAGAACTTCAGAGACACAGCCAGGGGTGCAGGGGAGGGAGGCATACCAGTGTCCAACACAAGAGGGTGTTGAAGACAACAGAGTTGCTCGTCCTAAGTGGTAAGAGAGCTTTCTACAGGAGGTGGAGGTGCTTCTAAGGCTGAATGTAGCCTGAAGTGTGCTCTCCACACTGGCAGGAACTCGGATATGCTCACATACCTGCCCTGGCAACACACACATGTGCAGACACGTAAAAATGAGCATATGAGAGCGAACATTCAGGCACCATCGGCACTCAAACACCCACTGGAAGTAAAGGATCCACTTACTGAGCAGCTCAATCCAACATAAAATCTGCATTTCTTTTTAGGTGAATTTGTTTAAATGACCCAGGTGGACATATACAAAACACACACAGACAAAGCACACCAGCTTGGGAAAGGCTCAGAACCACCACAATTTGTTGGCTTCAGAAATATTTTACCCCAGCCCCTTTTAAAGGCAGGGAATGCCTGCCTAAGATGGGATACCCCAGAAAGTGCAAGATTCCTAAATTGCAAGACTCATATTCAGCCACACATAAAACTTTAGTTGAGAGTTATTTGTAATCTCCTTGCTAAGTTTAAAGATACTATCCAGGGAGAACAGAGGGAACTCTCCATTTCTCTGCCCTCCCTAAGTTCACCTGTTCATATACAGACAGCCCAGTGACCAGCACAGCAGGGTGGCTGATTTAACAATCAACTCCAGAAACACTGAAAATGCTTCTAATGAAAGGCAAAGCCTTCCGTTCTCCACTTACAGAGAATATCTAAAAACACATATTCTGCTCACAAATTGTAAATTACGAATGCATCTTTTCCAGGGAAAGAAGTCCTGATGTAAGAAAATGATACCTGATGGGGAGGCCAGCATTATCAAAGGCAGATACACTGACTTCACATCCTTAGTTCCTCACACAAACTCACAGATACTCTTCTTATGTCCCATAAAGGTCTACCAGATGTTTCTCCTCAGGTTTGTGTACCACTCTTCCTCTGCTTGCAGCTCCCTCCCCCCTCACTATGCCTCACCCTTGTGAACCTGGGCATCCCCTGAGATGCATCCCTACCCCAATCCCAGGACCCAACCCGTGGACTCACCGTCCTCACAGCAAGCAGACATTCAGGCTGAAGCACCTGGACAGAGGACTGTCTTTATATAAATGGTTCTGGGTCTGGCTTACACCATGAGACAGCTGGTTGGCATCTGCCTGGCTCATCACCCAGATTGGCATTCCAGCAGCCAGTCCCCTCCCTGTATGCCTGTCCTTGCAGTCACCTACAGAATGTGGGAGTATCTCTCTTCAGTGTCAAAGCTTCTGGACCATGAAGGAGCAGATTCTTGTTTTCTTTCCCCTTCTTCACTCTATCAGTTTCTTTTCCATCCCTAGGATATCTGGTGGTGGGGATGATGAGGGGTGGCAAGGGTATCACTGTCCTGAAGGATGATTCCAGGCTTCCCAGACCTCCTCCTTATGTCAGATTCTCATTAGATAAATATAAAAGAGGAAAAACTCCCTAACTTGAAGGAATTAATGTCACCTCAAAGATACAACACTACAGAATGAAGAAAACATGGTCAGACCTGAAGCTAACATCCCAGCTTGGCTACTTACAGCTGGGTGACCTTTAAAACTGACCTGAGTATTAATTTACTCTACTGAAAAATGAAGATAATTAAATCTTCTTTCCAGAGTTTCCGTGAAGGTTAAGGCAATCATTTTATGCAAAAGCATCCAGCCAAGAATGATATTCAAAGTACTCAACATCCACTGAGAGTAAATGTTGGCCATAAGCAACAAGCCACAGCATTTACTCCCTCTCCTGAGCGGAGCAGCCTGACGGCTTCCCTGCAGGTGCTCCGCTAATGCTATGGAGTAGTCCTTGAAGACAGCACTGTGCAGGCAGAAGTGCTAACATGGTCTTCTGTGAGGTGGACACAGGAGGAGACACCTTTATATATTTTTCCCACATAATTTTTGCTTGCATAATTTAGTAAGTGATCATTAATATTTAGAAATAGAGAAATTATACTTAAGATTCTAGAAATCCAGCTTTTCCTCACGTATGATCTATCATAGTGATCCTAATTCCCATAAGCCCAATAATTAAGGGCACCCTTCTTAGATGGGGCATATACTTTTATGCTGTACATCTACTTCCATATCCTAGAATTCTCCATCGTTCTATAATATATCTGTGATGAAATGCTAAGTATGGTTTCTTTTTATTATTTTGCTTATTCTCTTGTTTTTCTTTGGTGAGATTAAAGGAAAGTTAAATAATCCTGGTTGGATCATTTCACTTTTTTAATGTAATCTTCCAACCTTTCTAGACATTTAAGATTCCGACCAAGCTTGTGAACACAGACTTTAGACAGATTTGGGATTGAATCTGAGGTCTCGTACTTCCTAATGGGTAAAACTATTTAACCTCTATGAGTCCCAGATTGCCTATCTATAAAATGTAAATAAGAAAAAAAGAGGAGGAAGAAGGTGAGTAGGAGGAAAAAGAAATAAGAAGAGAAATAAAGAAGAGGAAGAAGAATTAGAAAAGCCATAGGATTACCATATGACTTACATGAGACAGCTGATCTCAAGTATTTAGCACTCAGTTACCCATTGAGCTCTCTGGGTTTATTCTCCTCATATGAAGATGGGAGTGATACTTCACTAGGTTCTCATGAAGATAAAATCAGATAATGGCCATGAAAGTGCTTGTGGCCTCCAGTACACACACCAGTCCCTCCTCTGAGCAAGGCTCAGCCCAGGTCCACCTAACCTCAGAGTCCAAGTTCTGGGTCCCAACACTCACTTCAAATTGGAGGGAATCTCCAGACATCATTTCAAGTTTGAGTAGGATTATAGACTTTCAGAAGGTCAGGGCAACAAGTTTCCCCAGGAATTTTCCAGTGTCTCCTTGTTACTCTACAGACTAGGACTCCAAAGCCCCAGAAGATGCATCTCTCTGGGAGCCTAAAGCTGACAGCTGTCTTGGAGAGATAAGATTTCAGGTAGCTCTAGTTCCAGATCAGGACTTTCTCCACTACAACATAGAAGGTAGCGCTCTGATCACACAGTTTGGCTAAGGTACTCTGAACGTGTATAGCCCTGGGCTTAATATTGCCTAGAAGGCATTCAGAAAATCAGTGAAGAAGGAAAACAGAAAATATACACCACCTGGCCTCACCAGAATGTGAATTATTGAATTCCAGAGTCTCCCTACTCATCTGTTGATAAGATGTGCACTTCCTGAAGGGAGAACCTCTATCTTTTTCACATTGTATCTCTAGATTCCTGAATTAATATAACTGTGTTGATGGATGGGTGGGTAGAGGAATGAAAGAATGGCATGAAATTGGGCTTGTTTCACACATCTTAAACCACTGGAGAATGAATTGATATTGTCCAGACCAAAGAGCACTTGTGACCTTTGTTACTTCCTGCTGCCCGCTTTTTTACAGAGAACAGTGGGAGGAGAGTTAGGGAAGAGGACCCTGAAGGTAAGTCTTGCAAATGACCAGGAGTGAGGTGTTAGTTTTCAGCAATATCTCTATAGATAGATGAGGCTATTTAGAAATGTGCATGGCTAGACATATAACCATATAAACCTAGAAACAGGTGATAACAATGTAGTGATTTATAATATTGATATAAATATATGAAAAGAGAGCTGAGTATATAGATATCTACAAAAATGATAAAGATAGATAAAAATAGAGCTAGACGTAATAAAATATAAACAAAAAGATAGAGATGAGTTAGAGATTAAAAAATATACAGAAGCATAAAGGGTACAAGATGAGAGAGAAATAGGTCATGTGAAAGGGACAGGGGCACAGCATATATGGATGCATTAATTTAAAAAGATGGAAGCAACTCAAAAAGCATGCATAAATCCAGAGATAATCGACGGAGCACTTGCTATATAACTGTCACTTCGCTAAGAATTTGACATATATTAAAAAAAAAAAAAAAAAGAATTTGACATATATTAACTCTCTTCTTTTTTTTTTCTCAAACAGATCGAAATTATTATTTTATGGGGGTTTTTTATTGTTACTTAAATTTTTTTCCAGTGTTTCAAGATTCATTCCCCATTCCCCACACCCAGTGCTCCCCACTTTAGGTGTCCCCAGTACCCACCACCAGGCTCTCCCATCCCTCCACCCTCCTCCCTCCAAGTCCCTCAGTTTGTTTCTGTGTCCAAAGTCTCTGTTGTTTTGTTTCCCTCCCTAGATTACCCTAGTTCCCATTTACTTTCCTTCTCCCGCTGTCCTCCAGTTTACCCCTGATGCACCGCAGGTAAGTGAAACCATGCGATACTTGACTTTCTCTTCTTGGCTTATTTCACTCAGCATAATCTCTTCCAGTCCAGTCCATGTTGCTACAAAAGTTGGATATTCGTCCTTTCTGATGGAGGCATAGTATTTCATTGTATATATGTACCACATCTTCTTTATCCATTCATTAAAATAGCCCTGGTTGGGTAGAAATTGTTATCATTATTTTAGATCTGAGAAAAATCAAAATTCAAAGCAGTAGTGATTTTTTGGTGTTCACAAGCCTGGAAATGGCAGAACCAGGAATCAAATGGAAGAACGTAGCCAAAGCTAGAGACAGAGGCTCATGAAGCTGATTTACAATGAGACAAAGTTGCCCTGAGTTACAGACACATAGACAGGCACTCTATGCTTGGTTGTACTGTGAGACCCTTTTTAGGAATTATGATCCTTTAGAGCCCACGCTTGCTGAACCTGAACAGAATTCACTGGTGTGTTAGGATGCCTTGACCTAAGAGCTAGAATAAATACTTATCTTCTCTTTGTAAAGATGTATGTTTTTAAACTGATTTGATAAAACTTCTCCCTTTGTATCATTCACAACCTTCTTTTTACTTGAGTCCCTTCCTATCACTGTAATAGCTGAAGGTGCAGGGACTCATCCCTGAAACGGAGATGACATTTGTCGTCTCAGGTGTCTTTCAGTCTTTCTATATAAGTTATCAGTGTCTGTGACTTCTACCTGCAAGAACTGAAGTAATCAGGGTTTTATCCTGTCACTAGGGCACTACTGAATGGTCCTCCCTAAGCCCGGTTTCAGTGGATCAGAACCTATGTGTCCACTACAGTAAAAGTAAAGGCAAAAAATACTATCATAGATTGTCACCAAGTGGCTGTTTAATGGGTAAAGAAATAACACCTCCCTGTGTCAGGGAGAGCAAAGAAAAGTTAATGTTAAACAGATCAGAAAAGCTCCCCATTTCTATTTGCAACCACCTCTAACAGAGACATTAAAAATAGAAGAAGAAACAAGCACAAGAGGGATGCTGATTGGGAACACCAAAAAGACGTGCAAGGAGATATAAAGACGTGGAAGGACACAGAGTGGCTAGAGT
Organism: Spilogale gracilis; assembly: GCA_004023965.1. Classification (NCBI taxonomy): domain Eukaryota; kingdom Metazoa; phylum Chordata; class Mammalia; order Carnivora; family Mephitidae; genus Spilogale; species Spilogale gracilis. The sequence continues at coordinate 91,514 of PITA01006017.1, read as the reverse complement.
TGGAAATGCATGAACAGAAAGTGTGTAGAAACCAGGGAGTGGGAAAAAGACCCAAAGTAGAGTTATATAGATCTACTTTCACTCTTGTCTACATTTTGCAAATTTGATAACATTGCCTCAATTTAGTTAAATAGTAATAAATGTATATTTCCTCAGCAGGATAAAAACAAGGCAGGACAAGTCATACTCCTGCTTCTACAAGAATTTGGGGCCTCTGAAAGGTTACCAACTCGTAACACTCACACCATCAAGCAGTGATACTCTGAGTCTAGAGTAGAACTAAATCAACTACTCTTTTATTTTTTTCAAGTGTTTCAAGATTCATTGTTTATGTACCATGGTTTATGGCACGTGCCCTCCTCAACACCCACCACCAGGCTCAACTACTCTTCTAATCATAATAAACTCGGACAGTTGTCACCATGGCGAACGGACAGTCCTGCTTCCTCAGATTTGTAGAATGTGACCAGTGTAGCATCCTGGGTTATCAGTATCTGTAATTTAGAGAAATATAAAAGGGGTTTGCTGACAAGGATACATCAAGTGCCAAGCTGTGCTTGGTTATAGAGAAACGTTTGCCCCAGCCTGCTGCTCAGTAATGTGCTCCCAATGTAGGTCAGTGCTTCATGTCTGATACCTTTTCTCAGAATTATTTCCTCTGCTCAGAACATTGTCTCCTGACCTGTTCTCCCCACCCACCCCATTCCCTTGTGCCGGACATATGCTAGGATTTGTGTCACATTAGCCCAACTCCAAGATCTCCATGAGCCTCACTTAGCTCTATATTATCATTGCCCCAGGTGAAATGAGCCACGCTGGGGCCCCAACAGTCTTCTGTTATGGGACCTGCTAATAATGCACAGAATCAGACCTACAAATACAGAGAACAAACTGAGGGCTGTCAGAGATAAGCAGGTTTAGAGGATGCGATAAACAGGTGAAGGGGAGTAGAAGATACAGGTTTCCAGTTATAGAACAAATAAGTTACAGAGATGAAAGGCACAGCATAGAGAATATACTGTAATAGTATTATGTAATTACAGATGGTAGCTATACTTTTAGTAAGCACATTTTAACGTACAGATATGTTGAAACCCTATATTGTATACCTGAAACTAATGTAACATTGTGTGTTGTGTGTCAACATACTCAAATAAAAAAAAATTTGAAACTCAAAAAAAGTGAAAACATAACCCATAGAATAAAAGAAAATATTTGTAAATCATATATCTGAAAATGGACTTGTATCTGAATATATAAAGAACACTTACAATTAAATAATAAAAAGATATTACAATTTGAAATAAACAATGGATCTGAATAGATTTTTTCCATAGAAGATACACAAATGGCCAATAAGCATATAAAAATATGTTCAATACTATTGGTCATCAAGGAAAAGCACATAAACCTTCAGTGACATAGAACTTCACACTCACTAGCATGACTATAATAAAAAAAAGGAAAAGAATAGCAATAACAGGTGTCGGGGAAAACATGGAGAATTGAAACCTTCCCACGTTGCTGGTGCAGTACTGTGGGAACAGTGTGGCAGTTCCCCAAGTTGAACATAGAGTGACCAAACCACTTCTATCAAGATGAAAATATCACTAAGCAAAATGAAACTATGCATCTACTCAAAAATTCGTACATAAATATATTGTAGCAGCAGATTTACAATAACCCCACTGTGGCAACAATCCAACGTCCATCAGTTGATGAATAGATAAACACAAAGTGGTATTCTAATACAATGGAATATGTTTTGCCATAAAAAATGAAGTTCTGATACATGATACAACAGGAATAGACCTTATAAACCTTGTGCTAAGTGAAAGAAGCTGGTCACAAACAACCACGTACTATCTGATTCCAGTTCTTTCTCTTTTAAAAAATATTTTATTTATTTATTTAGAGAGACAGAGAGGGAGTGTTCACAAGTGGAGGGGAGGGGCAGAGAGAGAGCAAAAGAGAGAATCTAAAGTAGACTCCACACTGAGTCCAGAGCCCAACATGGGGCTTGATCTCATGACCCTCAGATCATGACCTGAGCCAAAATCAAGAGTCAGAAACCTAACCGACTGAGCCACCTGGGATCCACTGTATGATTACATTCTATAAAATGTCAAGAACAGCCCAATCTGTGGGAACAGAAAGTTAGGCTTGGGGGAATGGGGTGTGACTGCTAATGGTTTCATGATTTCACAGGATTTCATTTTGGAGTAATATTCTAAGATTACAGTGATAATTATACAGCTCTGTGAATATACTAAAAACACTGAATTGTAAACTTTAAATAGATGAACTGTATGAAATGTGAATTATATTTCAGTAAAGATTGTATATATATTTACATGTATATATGTGTATATGTGTGTATACATATATACATATGTGAATATACTGTGTACACACACACACACAGATATACAAACATGTCCCTAAATTTGGTAAGACCTAAATCACACTTGTGAAGCATAGAATCACAGGCCTTTGGAGATCCAGCCTCCCTGCCATATATGGCACCTCCTACAGTATCCCTAGGGAGCCTGTCAGGCATCTTCCCCAAGCATCCTGGGAACACAAATCACCCAAACTGACATGTTCACTGGAAGCTGATCCATAATCCAAAGAAATAGTGTATGTCTTCTTCTTAGTGAGGACTACTTCTTTGTATCTTCCCTATTCACAGTCATCTCAAATACGATCTTACTTCATGAAGTGGAGCTTATTAAATATGGTTCACTCAGAAAGTATTCCTAGATCACCTATTGGATTCCTAGAATTGGATTGTGGGTCGTCATCATCCGTTCACTCAACAAGCACTCTCTGAGCAGCTACTTATAGCCTCTGCCCTCAAGGAGCTTGCAGTCTCATGAAGAAAGCACATAGGTGAGTAGACATTTGCAGTGCAGGGTAATAAGTAAGAACTTGGATCGATGTAAGCATAGAGCAGGAGCCTAGAAGGGGGTCACTTAAAGAAAGGGGTATCAGGACTCACCGTCTTCCAAAGACTACTTTCTCTCTCTGGAGAAAATGCCACAGATATTTGGCATTGGGAGAATGGGACTATGAGCTCCAGACATGAAACTGAGCAGCTCACAGCGTAAAAAGGGAAATGTCTGTGATAGAATGCCGATTCAGCAGATAAAAACACTAGATGCCCAGTTGAATACAATTTTAGATAGATTATAAACATATTTCAGCATATATGTATATCCCAGGGACTGAAGCAATTAAGAAAGATATTTCAGGGGCGCCTGGGTGGCTCAGTTGGTTAAGCGACTGCCTTCAGCTCAGGTCATGATCCCTGGAGACCCGAGATCCAGCCCCTCATTGCGCTTCTGCTCTGCTTGAGGCCTGCTTCTCCCTCTCTCACTCCCCCTGCTTGTGTTCCCCCTCTGCTGTGCTTCTCTCTGTCAAATAAATAAATAAAATCTTTAAAGAAAAGAAAGATATTTCAATACTAATATAGATGATGATGATAATGTTGGTGATGCTGATTTATTCATTCTCCCCTCTATGCATTCTTCATTCAGCTGATGGGTATTCACTGTGTATAAACAGTGTGCTACACCCTGGGCTACAGGGGTAAGATAAACAAACAAAGGAATGTAGTGTCAGTTCTTAGAGAGCTTTGGTCACGTGGAGAGACAAACATTAACCCAAGGGCCACACCCGACCATCAATGACATTCCTGATCGGTGTTTGACAGGAGAGGTTTACAGAGTCTGAATGCTGCCGGGAAGGCTGGGAAAGACCTTCCGGAGTAAGGGAACTTAGGGCTGAGATCTAAAGATAAGGAAGAACACTGGAGCGTAGAGGGGAGGAATGGTGGCACATTCAGGGGACTGAAAGCTGCCCGTGAGTGTGGGCAGGAGCAAGGAGCCACCAGGTGTATGTCCTCAGATGGCAGACGTCTAAGCAGACGTGTGACAAGAGCGGACTCTGGGTGCCCCGCCCAGGTGGTGTGGAGCGGAAGCAGGGGCACAGGTGTGGGGACTCTGTCCTAACCCAGATAATGAGCTGTTGATTCTAGGCTAGTGTTAGGCACCCTTAGACACAATCCACATTTTATGTTACTGGATCTCAAGAAATAAAACCGGTAAGGAGTCTGATCCTCCAGGAAAAAGGTGAGGTCTCTGGGAGCAGACAGGCCTGGACTTATCCTGCAGGTGCCCTTCCAAGTGGCCGTGTGGAACAGCAAATCACTTACTCTCCCTGAGCTTGGTTAGTTTTGACTATATAATGTAAACAATATCTGCTGCGCAGGTGGTTATAAAGTGTAAACAGAAGGTGTGTGAGAAGTCATGCCGTGAATAGGCCCTCGGTAAACTCAATTACCATCATTACCACCATCATGTTATTATTATTATTACTTAACATCATAGCCACTTTTATTACATCATCATGCTGACCTAATAGAAAAGTAATCATTTCTGAAACAGTTTGTAACGAGCCAAAATTATCTGGAGTATGATGTCATTTAGGCCTAGTCCTGTGACTTCACACATAATGAACAGGAACTGGGGCTTCACAGCATGGTCTCAGCACTCACGTGTCGCCTCCCGTGGCCCGCCGGAATCTCTGTATCTTCATGTCTCGGTGCCACTGGTTGTTTCTCCTGTTGATTTATCAAAGACTATTATAGAAATATATTGTGATACATGTTATGAACATTCTTTAATATAAGTCACAGGAAACATCAGAGCTATTAATGTAAGACCAGCACATGCATTCTAGTCTCTAACACTGAGCCTAACAGAAGAGAAAAAGATCTCTTTTCCAGATTGAAAGACAAAGGCACTAACCTTGGTCTGGATCTTTGTCCTAGAGGGTTGTCTGGACACCACAGTGTGCTGGCTGGGGTGTTCAGAAGCTGGATTGGACGGCTCGGTCTGAAGGCACTGCTGAGGCTGCAGTGGGGGGAGGTGATAGTGAGGAATCCTCAGGGCAAGGGGCAGGGGACAGAGAAGGAGAAACTTTATTTTCTCCTATAGTGGGATTGGGACAGGCTGGTTCTACAGAAGGGTGCTCAGGATTAGGGAAAGGGAGTTTTGGTAAGCACAGGAATGAGAAAAGACTTCATTTTAGCATCTCAAAGTCCAGAACAGAAGAAAGGGTGAGGAGAGAGAAACTCCCAGGGGAGTTAGTTGCCTTAGGGCTGCTCCTCTGGGTATTACGAAGGTCAGCAGCAGCCCCCAGGTCCCCGCAGTAGATGAGCACTCACTGTCACACCTGGAGTGAGGTGATGCTCCCAGCCCAGAAGTTCCAGGACCTCTGGCATAGGGCCAAGAGGAATTCCAGGGGCAGAGGCTGACAGCTGTCTGTCCCCTAGGATGCTGCCGGCCAGCCATTCTACCTTCATGCGTTCGCTCCTTCACTAAGTCAGTAAATAGGCACTGCCTACTTGGAGGTCATAATTTTGTAAGATGTTCTTGTCATAAATATCAGCCAGGTTTCCTTACAGGTGTACCAGAACATAATGCACTATAAATCAAGTCATTATGTGCAGTTTAAGAGAGGGCCCTGAGACCCGGGTGTGATTCTTTTTTTTTTTTTTTTAATATTTTATTTATTTGACAGAGAGAAGCACAGAGAGAGAGGGAACACAAGCAGGGGGAGTGAGAGAGGGAGAAGCAGGCTTCCCGCCGAGCAGGGAGCCCGATGCGGGACTCGATCCCGGGTCTCTGGGATCATGACCTGAGCTGAAGGCAGTCGCTTAACCAACTGAGCCACCCAGGCGCCCCGACCCGGGTGTGATTCTTAACAGCACTTTCCTCAGAATAGTCCCAAATCCATTGGTAGGTCTCTCTGTTCTTCAAAAGAGAGTGCCCCCTTGGGCAGAATCTACACTGGTCTTTATTCTTCCCCATTGCCCCCAGGAGTCCCATTAAGTGCTTGCAGAAGGGACAGATGTAAGGAAAAAAATATTAATGTCACTAACTGAGAGAATTAATGAGGATATGCCTTTGGGCAAGTACATGGAGAGACCTGGGCCTAAGGAGTCCATTCTTTGAGCTGGAGGAGTCATTTGAACGAGGGCTCACACTGGGTGAGATACGATTGGCCACAGACCTCCTCAGCTGTCAGTGCCCCAGAAATAATACTTTTATTAGGTCTGAGAGCATAGGCCTACCAGAATAAAAGTCAGATGAAGTGTGGGTAAGCAGGCCAGTCAAAGGAATGAAACTCAGGTCACTGGCTAGAAAGGGGAACTCAAGGGGCAGCCAATCAATGGCCAAGAGACAACACAGTGGAATGTGGGATCATGGTAGAGACAATGAAATGAAAGGCCATAGGAGATTGGAAGGGGAGGTGATAGGTAAGTGACAATTCTGCCACTTGGTCATAGGGGATTCCACTATGCCTTGTTTTAAGACCGTGACTAGGTGTAAGGATAGGGAATACTCAGGTGTGAAAATTCATGCTTTGCCTATTGACACCTCTGAAATTAGAGATAAGTAGACGTAACTAGGCAGAGATATATGTTGTACTTTGGAGGGAGCACTCTACCAAGTGTTGGGGACGGTGCGTGATCCGCCCCTCCCACCATGCCAGAAGCAATACCAATATACCTAATAGTTTATATGTAATATACTTAATAGTTTAAATGTAGTTAAAGTTTCCACGACCACCCATTCCCCTTTTGTCTGTGTGACCACTCTCTGCCCTGCCCGGCCAGAGGAGAAAACATTCCATTGAGATAAGAGAGACAGAATCAGCTGTTTGCCTAAAGCTAGATTGATGTGACCGCTGGTGGACCAGGGTCTGTTTCTGCCCACAGTTAGGGATGCTCTGTCCTAAGTTTATGGCACCTGAACAGCACCGATGTCTTGGGGAATTTATGATTGGAAACCTGAAAGAATTCTGTGTAAGCTCTTACAAATCTCTCTTATCATACACCCTCCCCTCGAGAAGAGCTGTAACTAAAAAGCTTTAAATAAAGAATCCTGAAGACACAGTTTTCAGGAGATCCCCACACCACTCTTCACGTCCAGTCTCCTCATATCACCGACTCCGTCACCACCTTCAGGGAACCCTGACAGACTGTTGCTGGGGTCGGCTCCCGGCAACCAAGTGCTCAAAATACAAGAATTTCTGCCTCGGAGGCCATCACAAGCCAGCATGGAAGACATACAAGGGTGCATATGATTTCTTCTCCAATAGCCCTGGGTGCTATTAGAGCTTAAGGGAGGGCACTAACACAGATGGGGAAGGGCATGGTGTCTGACTGATGATATGGCAAGAATGAGGTCACCGTGTTTTCAGTATCAAAGAGAACTGGTGACTCTAAAACTTCACTGAGAGACAGCAGGTAAGGAAATAGAATGGACATCATCAGAATGGTGAGTTCTAGCCTAAGAAAAGGAGAACAAAAATACTTTCATTATTATTTGAAGAGTCTTAAAGAGAAGGGATCCTCATTGCAAAATACCCCAGGAAGTCCATTCCATTTGGCTGCTAGGACATCAATAGTAACCCCAGAGAGACTGATTTCAAAGAAAATGTGTGAGAAGTCATTACTTACCCTTTCTTTACCCTTTCTGTTGATGATTTGGCCTTATAACGTGATAAATAATTGAGAAGTGAAAAGCAACTTTATAAGGTCAGGTGAGATAACCACCATTTCTTGAGGCTTGCCAAAACAAAAACCAGGACAGTATCCAATTGAGTGTGGAATGTGCAGAACTGATTGTAAGAGTTTTAAATATTCAGGAAAAAGGAGATTAATATGGGCTGGGTTAGTCATGGAGGTCGGCTCCAAGGACCAAGATCATTGACGAGAGCAGCCATACCATGGTAATATTGCTGACATTAATGATGAAGGTATGTTTGATCATGATAGTGTCTTGCAGAAAAACTGTAATCTGTGAAATGAATGTGTTCCTGAGGGCCTTGTGTCACATGAGAGTGAAAGGGCAGAATAAGACTGACCCCATCGTGTGTGCTGCGCCCTCCATCTTGTGTTAATCTGCAGCTTGACCCCTCCCCAGAAAAATGGCACGTGCATATTGCCCAACCCTCGCCTAGCCCACCTTAGGCAACTGACGCTTGGCCGACATCACCCCACCAACTGCCACCTGCCCCCCTATAAAATTGCTGTGCTTTTGAAAATCACTCTCTTTCTCTGCATCACGCTGCTACATCGGTGAGTGTAGGAGACTGAGCTCGAGCTAGCTCTTTGCTTTTGAATCAGACTTTGCTCCCAGTGGTCTTTGGGGATCTCAAAATCTGGGCATAACATTTGGGGGCTCATCTGGAATCCCAAGGACCCCGACCCAAAGAGCCTGACTGGCCGTGGTAGGTGTCTGTCTCTCTGTTCTCTGTCTCTCTTGTGTGAGCTCATTATTGGTACTCTGTAGTGCCCACCGCAGTCTAGGTAGATGCACTGGTGGACCAAGGGCCAGAGGATTCAGAATATGTTCCCATCCTCTCTGGAGGGACATGGAATCCCCTCGGTCTGAGACGAGGCCGTCATCTAACTTTTGTTTTTGCTTCCACAGAGTTGGAAGACTGTTCTTGGGCACCCTCTGCCTGTTTTTGTGTTTCTCTATTTTATTCTGTGGACTCACTGGACAGACATCATGGGGCAGACTCAGACTACTCCTCTTGGTGACCAGGGGATTGAGAAAATCCCCATCTGTGGTTGCCAGAGGGTTGGGGTCCCCCTGGACTAGGTGGTCACCAGGGATTTGACTCCCCTAGCCTAGGCAGTTATGTTTATTTGATGGAAGGGGAGGCTGTTCACCTCCCATTAGTCAGGGGCCGCTGGGGGGCAGAGGTTCAACCTGTTTGAATGTGATGAGTGCCTGAGTGTGTGAGTGTGTCTGTACCACTCCACCGCTTCAGCTATGGCTGGAGAGGCAGCAGCACTCTGAGCTGTCAGGTGCTGCACAGCAGCCGCCGAGCCCACCGACAGGCAGGAAGCTGCACCCAGGGCCCGTAGGGCCACGGGACCAAAACAGCCATGGCTGAGGCAAGATGAGCCCTGCGCGGGTGTCAGAGCCCATGCCAGAGGCTCCCAGGGCACCCTGGCCCACGACGCCAAAAGTGCCATTGTGGCGGTGGCCGAGGATGCTCCCTGGGGCCCCAGTCGCTCCACCTGGTGCTAGCAGGAGGCTCAGGTGGGCGGCCTGATGGGGAACACGGGTGTGGGTGAGCGGGAGGCGTCGGCAGCTGCGCTTGGACCGGTAACTTGCAGGCTTGCTGAAACTGTTTATTTTAGAAACGTGTTTTAAAACTGACTTCTGGTGTAACAGTTTACGATTGGTTGCTCCTTAGTCTTCACTGGAGATTAAGGTTTCTGAAGAGGGCAAAATTCTGCTAACTGTCACAAAAAGTGATGGAAATAAAAAAACAACTCTGTGTGTGGAAAAGTAGGAGATTAGTAAAAAAGATAAAGAACAGGAATGCATTTTTGTTGAAGGTAAAAGAAGATAATTTTGTCCTAAATGAGATGGTTGTTTGGGAAAAAAAAAAATGTCATGGGACAAAATCCGAATGCAGGGAAAGTTGTGAAATGTTTGTGGAGGGGAAACTTTGGAATGGAATTCTAAATGTGGTCGGCATGCACCAAGATGGAAATGAATGGATTTTAAAGTACAAGATTGAAACTCTGCTTTCTCTTTGTTCAAAAGGCAAACTTTTCTCCCATTGTTAGTCTGCTCTTGATAAGAAAGTGTAAATAGTTGCTTTACATTTGAATGGGTGCTCTAACTCTTCTGGAGGTAATGTGTCCTACCTAAAGTTTTAATGTACTAGTACAGGATCATCACTAAGTGTTCTGACTATTGAAGTTTTGTGTGTCATAGAATAACTAAGCTTCCTTATCAACCCTGTTGTGGTAACTCTCAGATTGGATCATTGGCAGTGTCTGTTTCTGAGTTTTTACGATTGTGATCGTCTTGCAAAACGAGTTTCATCTTCAAGGAGATTCCTGTAAAGGCAGGAGAGTCTCCATTTCCACCGCCAGGCTCTGTTGGGGGGACTCTGGGCAGCTCCAAAGAGGCCCATAAATTTATCCAAGATTAGTGTGGTGACTCAAGGTAAGGAGGAGTCCCCAGGGGCTTTTCTGGAATGGCTTATTGGAGCCTATAAAATGTACAGCCCGATCGACCCTGAGGCACCCGAAAACCAGAGAGCGATTAACATGGCCTTTCCTAGCCAGTCAGCCTCAGACAGAAGGAAAACTTGGCTGAATTAGTGAGCACAGCAGAAGAGGTGGTCAACAACAGGGGGATGAAAGGCAGACTAGGAAAATATTTAAGGTTTTTGCATTACATGAAGCGGGAAGAGCCCAGTGGAAAGGGAAGAGGCCGGTAGGAGATGGTCAATGGAAGGAAAAGCTTAAACGTGGAAAAAGCAAACTGGAAGACTTAGATTCAGATCAGTGTGCCTACTGCAAGGAAAAAGAACACTGGGCCAGGGAATGCCCTAAGAAGAAAATGGCAATGCTGGCCACCAAAGGGGCCATGGTTCGGAACCCCAAACCTCAGGTTAGATTTAAGGTAGAAAGGAAATCAATTGACTTTTGATGGACACGGGAGCCCAGTTTTCATCGTTGCTCAGGCCTGTGGGAAAAGTATCTGGAGAGGAAACCTGGGTACGAGGGGCAAATGGCAAAGAAATCATAAATGGATAACAGAGAGGACTTTGAATTTGGCCTCGGGAATCATTAGACATCGATTCCTGGTCTTTCCTAATGCCCCGTATAACCTGATGGAGACTTCCTCCACGAGTCATGGGCTGGCATTCTGTTCTTGGAGGGAGACATGACCGTGACTCTGGGGCAACCCGCTGTCCAGATGCCTGTGGCAGCAATGGATGAACACCTCCTTTATGAGCCAGTCTCTAAGCCAGAGGAGACAGAGGAAGGAGGCTTTCTCCAAACACTGCAGGTCAAGTTTCCTGAAATCTGGGCAGAGGGAAAGCCTCCTGGCTTGGCCAAGGGATGGCCTCCAGTACTGGTACAGTTAAAAGCAACTGCTACAGCTGTTCATGTCCGGCAGTACCCTCTTCACTAGGGAGCAAAGGAAGGGATCAGAAGATATCTGTCCAGCTGTGCCTAACCTCTATACCCTACTCTCCTTCCTGGGCCCCAAGAGAACTGTGCATACTGTCCTAGATCTCAAGGATGCATTTGTCTGCATACCTCCTGCAAAGGAGTCTCTTCCCCTCTTTGCTTTCGAGTGTTCTGACCCACAGGAGAGATTCCAGGGATAGCTCACCTGGATTCAAGATCTTTGATGAGGCTCTATATGAAGATTTATGTGAGTATAGGACAGTATGTTAATAACTTGCTAATAGCCCCTGAGGACTGTGAGTCCTGCCTGCGGGAGAACAAGAGCTCTTTTACAGACTCTATGGGAAAAGTGTATTGGGTGTCAGCAAATGAAGCGTAGCCACGGTTCATGGGGGTTGCCCACCGACCCCTCTATGAGCTAAGGGAGGACTCAGTGCAATAAAGTGGAACGTCAGGTGGTAAACGCAGGAGGAACCAGGATGGGGAGAGGGAAGAAGATGAGGGGTAGGGAACCAGGAGCTTATTGGGAAGTGGATCTTACAAAAATGAAGCAGGGAAAATATGGACACAAATACATGTTAGTTTTTGTGGATAATTTTCAGCCTGGGTAGAGGCTTTCTTCACCAAACATGAGATGGCAAGGATGGTAGACAAAAGCTCCTAAAGAAAATAATTCCCAGGTTTGGGTCGCCTCTGGTGATCAGGTCAGATAACTGGCCCCGCATTTGTGAGTTCAGTCTCACAGGCATTGGCCAAGGCCATGGGCACAAATTGGAAACTACACGGTGCCTACCAGCCCCAGAGTTCCGGACAAGTAGAGAGAATGAATTAGACACTTAAAGAGACCTTGACAAAACTAATTCTAGAGACTGGCGGTGGATGGATGGATCTCCTTCCCTTCGCCCTCCTTAGGGCACAGTGCACACCCTATGTAAACAAGGTTACCCCGTTTGAAATAATGTTTGGGAGGCCCCTCCCCTCTGCCCATGGCTACAAGAGGTTGCCTTGGTGGGAATGACTGGCCAGTCTGTCCTCCGGTCACTGCAGGTGCTGCAGTCTGCCTTAAAGGAGCTCACGTGGCAGTGCCAGCTGCCCACTCTGGGACGGAGGTTAAGGCACACACTCATCAACCTGGAGATTTAGTCTGGGTGCGCGGCCACCAGGTGGGAAACCTGGGACCTCGCTGGAAGGGACCGTTCACTGTCATCCTGACCACCCCCACCGCAGTAAAGTAGAAGGCGTCAGGACCTGGCTTCACGTGCATCATGTCAAACGAGCTGAGGACGAGGACGCCCCCAGAGACGGACGCCGCTGCCGATGGACCCCGCCGACCATGGACTGAAGCTAAGACTCAAAGACAGTGACTTTGTTGTCACCTTTATTGTTGTCTCATGATATGGGAGCTCCTGAGTCACCTTATATATTTGAGAGGACTGTGAGCATTTTTCCATCTGTGCAACTGGCTCTGATTATTGACCTCTCCCCTACCCTTCCCTGGGTAATCGAAATTGGTCATGGTAGATTTTGTTCATAGATTTGAATGGCTTTTTGGCTGTTACTAAGTTTGGAATATAGATCTGGGAAAGAGGTTTTATTTAGCAAAGGATCAAATATTTGACCTATTCCCAAAGAAAAGAGGAAGAATGAAAGGGCAGAATAAGACTGACTCCATTGTGTGTGCTGCGCCCTCCATCTTGTGTAAATCCCCAGCTTGACCCCTCATGAAAAACCGAGCACAAATATTGCCCAACCCTGGTCTAGCCCGCCTTATGCAACTGACGCTTGGCCAATCAGCATAAGCCACCGACATGGCCCCACCAATTGCCACCCGCCCCCTATAAAACTGCTGTGCTTTTTGATTTGAAAATCGCTCTCTTTCTCTGCATCTTGCCGCTTCGTCGGTGAGTGTGGGAGACTGAGATCAAGCTAGCTCGAATAAAGGCTCTTTGCTTTTGCAGCGGACTCGCCTCCTTGGTGGTCTTTGGGGATCTCAAAATCTGGGCATAATAAGAGCGAATAGTTCTCGTCCTGTCGTAAGTCATTTAGCTGCACATAGTAGCCCTTTTAATCCTGACAACAGTCCTATGAGTTATGTGATGTGTCAGCCCTTTCTGTCAGAAGAATACACTGAACACAGAGAAGTTAGTGACTTACTTCAACATCACACAACCAGAGAAGTTCACTGAAATAATATGTAGGTATTTAGTTCATATAGATTACCAATGAAAGATAAATTTTAATAATGTAATAAAACACTTAAAATGACCAACTTAAATGGAATTATTATTTCACAAAAAGCATTCCTGTGCATTTGCAAGAGTGTCATTTAATTTAGTGACACTTCGACCTGTCATTGTCAAGTGAACACCAAAGAGGGAGGGCACAAGAGAGACAAGTATCCAGGACATCTCCAGGCATTGAACGGGGCAGGTGGTGGTACTGTTCTCTAGACTGATATCAACAGAGTGGAGATTTGATGAACGGAGGACTAGAGAATGGTTTTACAAGATTTTTTTTTTTTTTTTGAGAGGCAGTGTATGCTTGTGCAGGCAAAGGAGAGGCAAGGAGCCGAGGGTGAGGGAGAGAGAGTGAGAATCTCCAGAGGACTGGGGACTGAAAACCAAGCCCTAAGCAGGGTGTATCTCAGGACCCTGAGATCCTGACCAGTGCTGAAACCAAGAGTAACAAAGCTTAACTGACTGAACCATCTGAGAACCCCTAGGGAATGGTTTTTATATTGTAAATTTTGAATTTGGAATGAGAATGGTGCCCTTAATTGGTGAAATTTGCGGGGCACCTGAAGCTCAAGAAAATGTATGGACTTTGCATGTTGATCTAGGAGCCAGGTAGATAAAAAAAAAAAAAAATTTCTTGCAACCACAAAATTCCATTCTAAGACGCTGGAGAGATGGTATTGGTAATAACAAGAGTAACAGGATCTACTCTCTCAGTAAGTTCATGGGAAGAGGACGGCACGAAAGGTCAATAAATAAGAAACCAGTCTTTGGTAATATGTAAAATGAAAAACATAAAGCATAGTGATGTGCTTGAGCAAGGGGGCTATTTTAGATTTAGGGGTCAATGAAGGGCTCCTTAAGAAGGGCTTCTTAGCTATCAGAGTGACGGTATTAACGGAGGCCACAGAGCAGGTAACACTGCACAGGACAGGTGAGAAGAAAAGAGGAGTGAAAAGGAGTGAAAGACTTGGACACTTCTGGGGACCCGGCTTTGTTCTTACTGTGTGACCATAGAGGAGTTATTTATAACTTCTCTGAACCTCAATTTTACCCCATTAGGGAACCAAAATTGCTCATTTGTGAAAATTGAATTAGAAAATTACATAAGTTAATTAATCTGGCTACACAAGGCTTCATATGTACAGAACTAGAGAAATCAGATACACTGTCCTCCCCTTCATTAGTTTGTTGACCTGCCCATCTGTTCATTCATTCGTTCATTCATTCATTTTAATAGCATAAAAAGATTAGGGAGCCCACCCAAATGAAAACTAGGATTTGACAATAGCCTACCTCTAACCATTCTAACCATAGATTCTTATCCCACAAGCCACACCATGCCCTCCCCAACCAAAATATTTATTATTTCCAAAAAAAAAGCGCTTTTATCCATACCACATTTTCCATTTCACATAGTTCATTTGCAACCATATATACAATAGACAAAAATGAGATATTTTGCTTTTTTTAAACTTATAAATAGGGTATCATACTGCATATAATCTTTGGGAAATTGCTTTTTTTTCCACTTATGTATGCATTATGTTTTCCTTTAGTTCGTTCATTTGAAACATTGAATCACAGACCATGTATGACTATGTAACAATGACTCATCCACCTTCTATCTGATGTGCCTTTGGCTTATTTCCTGCTTAGGATAGCCCCCTTGCTCAAGCACATCACTATGCTTTATGTTTTTTTTTTATCTACCTGGCTCTTAGGTATTGTACTAATGATGAGTGAAACTAAGGTAAGAGAAATGTAGCTTAAATTAAATCTCTTACAGCTTGCAGCCCACTGATAGATTCCTGTAACATCCAGAGTGTGACCTTCCTGAAGGAACTCATGGCTGCCTCAGTGCTTTATTGTTTAAGTTTTGTTAAACACTAAAAGTAACCAGCAGCTAGCCCCTCAATGTACTGAAAGCCTTTCCTCCAAACTTATGCTATCCCTAACCCCACTAGTTAAAGAGTATATAATCAGTCACTCTCCACAATCCTGGTGCAGGTCTTTCTGTCCATGGGTATTGTCTCTGTGCTATAATAAAATCACATTTTTTGCACCAAAAACTTTTCAAGAATTCTTTCTTAGTCATTCACTCACAAACCCTAAACTTTGAATCACATCATTTCATCATTTGAGCATCCTTACATGGGGCTCCAAGTCTTTTCATCTGGACTCTGAGCCTCAATACAAACAATACAAAAACAAACGTGGTAAGTAATTCCACTTCTCTTCCCTTACTTTCATTTCAGGGACTTTTCAAGGCGTCTTATTGGAGCATTTTCATGTAGAATGCTCAGGCTGCAGTCCTCTAGCATGGGGAGGAGAAAGCCCGTCTTTTGGCTGGAGATTAGTACCCAGACCAGAATGGTAATAAGACCCAGAAACTTGATGCCCTCTCTTTATTCCTATTCTTAGAGAAACCGTCTTTCTGGGGCACAGGACAGTCACTAGCACAGCTGCCACTCTAAATACCACTGTGTGAGATCTCCTTCTCCCATGGTCTAATGTGATCCCCTCCACATCTCTGGTCTAGCTACTTCTGGCCATGGGTCCTCCCTTGGGAGTCAGTCAAAACTGGTGCCCGACTGAATTAAAATCCAACTGGGCACTGTTTCCTAGGGAAGTCCGCTGTAAGGACCACATGTGTTGGAATGTCGCTTAGATCATGACGGATTTCTATCTTTATTGTTTTCATTAGTGTCCCCTACTGACTATCTAAATCACAAAATTGAGTAATTTCCACTTGTAAAACTTTTCTCGTGTTGGGTTAAAAATGGCAGGTTCTTCACAGCCTTCCTGACACAACATGGCTTTTACAGGTTGACATGACCGGGTATGATATTTCAGTCAATTCACTGGCACTCATTTGATAGCAATTTTGCTCACAGACAAATCTGCTCACTTTTGACACCAAGAATCTTTGACATATCCTGTATGGGATATGTATGGGCTTCAACTTTGGTTCCAAAGGACTCTTGGCATGCCCTTTAACCCATAAGAATCAGTTTGGATTGCAAATTTTAAAAAAGGACTGGTCTTTTGTAACACTGCACAACCTCAGTACTCCGTAGGAGATGAGGAAAAATGACTCATTAATGGGAGATTAAGCTTCAGTACAGTCTATCAGTTAGATCTCTTCTGCATGCAACAGGGCAAATGGACTGAAGTGTCCTGTGTCCCGGCCTGACTAACCCTAAATCAGGACCCTGATCTAAGGGCCTCTTGCAGAAGGGGTCTAACCACCAGCCAGGTTAATAAACCCCCTCTGGACATATTAGATGGTGATTGTCTAAACAGGCCTCCTCCAAATAAACTCAGGTTGCTGGAGAAAATACAAGCCATCCCTGATGAAGGGGCTCTCCCTCCTAGTAGCCCCAGGGCACCCCAGCTGTATGTGGTGCTTCTACTGCACCCATTTTCCGGTTAATGGCTTTGATGATTAGAGTCAGCTGTCAGTGTGGTTAGTCTACTTGGGACGGAGACTTTAAGGGATATTCACAAGCAGTGGCCCAAACTCCTTTGTCTGAGGAAATTCCGTCTTCGTGAGTCTGATATGGACTGCATATTTTCACTTGTTGGTGGAAAAATATCTGTCTTTTCATCTGTCCAAGCCAATAAGCTCTTTCTTCACCCTCTGGGCTTTTATCTGCTTCCAGCCTTCCTGGGGGTGCCTTATCTCTTCTTTCTCTGCCTCTCCTTCCCCCTATTTCTGCACCACCTTGGGTCAGCCTGAAACTGGCTCACATCCCCTTGACTTACACAGCCAACATCAGATTTCCCCACCAGTGTCCCGGGTAAAAATTGACAATGCAGGAACAAAATGATAGACTTTTAAGTGGAACCAGGTGAAATATATTCAGTATTTAAACCAATTTTAAGTTTGTTGGTTTAATTAAGTTAGATACGTCTTTGGTTATCAACATTATGAAATATTTATTCTACCCTGGTTTGCTAAAGGTCAAATAAGTTCATGTTTTTGAAGAAAAAAAACAAACTACACTAAAAAAAAGTTCATGTTTTCTTCATTGCAATTTGTCAGCAAAAAGATGACTTAAAATTATTTGTTAATTTTGTCTGTCTTAAAGTTTTCATGGGTAATTGCTAAGATGGCTTTCAAAGTCTTTTGTAACTCAAAACGTTAAAGTTTTGCTTGGATGATAAATTGGATTGAATTTGTTGGACATCTAGGTCTTTTCCAAATAGGATGGAGGGCTAAAATATTGATTACTGAATGTTATGTTTGTTCTTTTGACTTCTGATTGCAGAGATGCTAAAAATACTTGTCTGTGGGTAAATGCGCTTTATGCTTCAGCAAAAGGTTGTATTATGAAAAAAATGTCTTTTCAAATTAAAAATGTATTTATAAATTTCAGATCTAAAAGAATTGTGGTATAACATGGTTCTCAAATGGTTACTACTTAGTTTTCACTGAAGAATGAGGTTTCTAAGAGTTAAAATTCTGCTAAATATAATTAAGACTGATAGGGGAAATGGGCTTAGGTAAAATCTGAAAGAATAAAAAAAGGTTGTAAAATGTTTATGAAGGGATATCTTTGGAAAAAAATTTTATGCAACATCGGACAACAGTTAAAAAAGTAAACTTTATTTTATTTCATTGTTTACTTATTTTGAAATAAATGGATTTTAACAGTACACTGGTTTAAGATTGAAATTTTGCTTCTCTCTGTTAAAAAGACAAAATTTTCTTCGAGTCTTGGTCTGCTCTTGATAGGAAAATGTAAACAAAATATCTCTCTCTCTCTCTCTCTCTCTCTCTCTCTCTCTCTCTCTCTCTCTCTCGTCTGCCTGGAAAACCAAAGTTTGTATGTTTGTTTCTATTGGGTCTTTGATTATTTAAGATAATTAGAACTTCTTAATTTTAAAGGAGCCAAGTTTTGCTAACAATTATATAACCTTATATACTTACCTTTGGAATCTCTTATCGACACCTTAGCAAAATAAATGATTCAATTTTAGGTTTTATAATCATCTGTAATCTTATTTAGACTCTCTACTATTTATAATTTTCTGAGGTTTTTAACGAACTTCCCCAAAATTTAAATTGTAAATGAAGTCTTTTGACTAAATAGGCTTGTTTATTTGGTATGTTAATTTCCTCTGGAAGCCCTGTTAAACAAATAGGACGACTTTGATTATGTTTGAATAAATGCACTAGCTGTTCTAGAGATTATATACAATTCCTAAAGTTTTAATATGTTTCGGTTTGAGGCCTTCACCTGATATTCTGATTATTAAGACGTTCTGTGTCACGGGAATAACTGGATTTTCTTGCCAGCTATAGTACAGTCTCTCATCGGCTCTTCAGCCATATCCGTTTTTGAGAATTTGCCATTTTTAGTTATTGTTCTGATGTTCTTGCAAAACAAGTCTCATCTTCAAGGAGATTGATAACAAAAACTTGTTTAACAAATACAGGTTTTTGCTATCTTTAAAATCATAAAACTGAAATGGATAAGAATTTCCAAAACTAACTAAAAGTTGCATTTAAACAGAACAAGAATTAGTAACATGGGACTAAATAAACTAAAGAAATATTATTTTCTCTTGTTTTTTGTGACTCTTGTGACTCTTGTTTTTGTGACTTGTTTGAAACATTGTTGGTTTTCCAGTACTTGCGCTTCCAGATTAAGGAAATATTCTCTTGTATAGAAGAATAAAAGTAGACCATTCTTTATGCCACACACAAAGATAGACTCGAAATGGATGAAAGACCTCAACATGAAGCAGGAATCTATCAAAATCCTATAGGAGAATATAGCTTGTAACCTCTATTTTTTTTTTTACTTTAAATTTATTTTATTTTTTTCAGTGTTCCAGGATTCATTGCCCCTGCCCCACACCCAGTACTCCATGCAATAGGTGCCCCCAGTACCCACCACGAGGCTCTCCCATCCCCCCACCTCCTCCCTCCAAGTCCCTCAGTTTGTTTCTGTGTCCAAAGTCTCTCATGTTTCATTTCTATTCCTGAATTACCCTACTTCCCATTTCCTTTCTTTCTCCTACCATCCTCTATATTACCCCTTATGCACCACAAGTAAGGGAAACCATGTGATACTTGACTTTTTCTACTTGGCTTATTTCACTCAGCATAATTTCTTCCAATCCAGTTCATGTTGCTACAAAAGTTGGATATTCATCCTTTCTGATGGAGGCGCTGTATTCCATTGTATATATGTACCACATCTTCTTTATCCATTCATCTGTTGATGGGCACCTTGGCTCTTTCTACAGTTTGGTGATTGTGGTCATTGCTACATGAACATTTGGGTACATATGGCCCTTCTTTCACTACATCTGTATCTTTGGGATAAATACCCAGTAGTGCAATTGCAGGGTCATAGGGTAGCTCTATTTTTAATTTTTTAAGGAATCTCCACACTGTTTTCCAAAGCTTCTGCACCAACTTGCATTCCCACCAACAGTGTAAGAGGGTTCCCCTTTCTCCGCAGCCTCTCCAACACTTGTTGTTTCCTCACTTATTAATTTTGGCCATTCTGACTGGTGTAAGGTGGTATCTCAGTGTGGTTTTGATTTGAATTTCCCTGATAGCTAGTAACACTGAACATTTTTTCATAAGTCTGTTAGCCATTTGTATGTCTTCTATGGAGAAGTGCTTCTTCATGTCTCTTGCCCATTTTTTGATGTGTTCATCTTCTTTTTGGATGTTGAGTTTGAGTAATTCTTTATAGATCTTGGATACCAGCCCTTTGTCTGTAGTGTCATTTGCAAATATCTTCTCCCATTCTGTGGGTTGCCTCTTTGTTTTGTTGACTGTTTCCTTTGCTGTACAGAAGCTTTTTAATTTGGTGAAGTACCAAAAGTTCATTTTTACTTTTGTCTCCTTTGCCTTTGGAGATGTGTCTTGAAAGAAGTTGCTGTGGCTGATGTCAAAGAGGTTACTGCCTATGTTCTTTTCCAGGATTTTGATGGATTCCTGCCTCACGTGGAGGTCTTTCACCCATTTCAAGTTTGTCTTTGTGTGTGGTGTAAAAGAATGGTCTAGTTTTATTCTTCTATAGATAGTTCTTCCATTTTACCAGCACCTTTTATTGAAGAGACTGTCTTTTTGCCACTGGACATTTTTTCCTGCTTTGTCAAAGATGATTTGACCATAGATTGGTGGGTCTGCTTCTCCCTCTCTCACTCCCCCTGCTTGTGTTCCCTCTCTTGCTGTGTTTCTCTCCGTCAAATAAATAAAATCTTTAAAAAAAAAAAAGAAAAGAAAGTATAGATTTTTCTGGGCAGTATAGACATTTTAACAGTGTTTATTCTTCCAATGCATGAGCATGGAATGCTCTTCCATCTTTTTGTGTCTTCTCAATTTCTTTCATGAGTGTTCCGTAGTTCCTCGAGTACAGATCCTTAACTCCTTTGGTTAGGTTTATTCCTACATATCTTATGGTTTTTGATGCTATAGTAAAGAGAATTGATTCTCTGATTTCTCTTTCTATATTTTCATTTTTAGTGTATAAGAATGCAACTTTCTGTGTATTGATTTTGTATCCTGCCACATTATTAAATTGTTGTATGAGTTCTAGTAGTTTGGGGGTAGAGTCTTTTGGGTTTTCCACAGAGAGTATCATGTCATTTGCAAAGACAGAGAGAGTTTGACTTCTTCTTTGCCAAGTTCAACACCTTTTATTTCTTTCTGTTGTCTGATTGCTGTTTCTAGGACTTCTAACACTATGTTGAACAGTAGTGGTGAGAGTGGGCATCCTTTTCTTGTCCTGATCTCAAAGGGAAGGCTGTCAGTTTTTCCCCATTGAGAATGATATTCTCTGTGGGTTTTTCGTAGAGAGATTTTATGAGGTTGAGAAATATTCCCTCTATCCCTATACTTTGAAGAGTTTTGATCAGGAACGGATGTTGTATTTTGTCAAATGCCTTTTCTGCATCAATTGAGAGTACCATGTGGTTTTTCTCTCTTCTCTTACTGATTTGTTCTATCACGTTGATTGATTTGTGAGTGTTGAACCACCCTTGCATAAATCCCACCTGGTCATAGTGAATTATCTTTTTAATGTATTGTTGGATCCTGTTAGCAAGGATCTTGTTGAGAATCCTGGCATCAATATTCATCAGGGATATTGGTCTGAAGTACTCCTTTTTGATGGGGTCTTTGTCTGGTTTGGGGATTAGAGTGATGCTGGCTTCATAGAAAGAGTCTGGAAGTTTTCCTTCCGTTTCTATTTTTTGAAAGAGCTTCAGGAGAATAGGTGTTATTTCTTCCTTGAATGTTTGGTAGAATTCCCCAGGGAATCCGTCTGGTCCTGGACTCTTGTTTTTGGGGATGTTTTTGATCACTGCTTCAAGTTCATTACTAGATAAAGGTATATTCATATTGTCAATCTCTTCCTGTTTCAGTCTTGGTAGTTTATAGGTTTCTAGGAATGTATCCATATCTTCTAGGTTGTTAAACTTATTGGCATATAATTGTTGATAGTAATTCCTGATGATTGTTTCTATTTCCTTGTTGTTAGTCATGATCTCTCCCCTTTCATTCATAATTTTATTAATTTGGGTCTTCTACCTTTTATTTCGGATTAGTTTGGCCAATGGTTTATTGATCTTATTAATTCTTTCAATGAACCAGCTTCTAGTTTCGTTGATGTGTTCTACTGTATCTGTATCTGTAGTTTCTGATTCATTCATCTCTGCTCTAATCCTAATTATTTCCCATCTTGTGTGTGGGATTGACTTAATTTGTTGTTGATTTTCCAATTCTTTAAAGTGTAATGAGAATTGGTGTATTTGGGATTTTTCAATTCTTTTGAGTGAGGCTTGGATGGCTATGTATTTCCCCCTTTGGACTGCTTTTGCTGTATCCCATAGGTTTTGGATTGATGTATCTTCATTCTCATTAGTTTCTATGAAGTGTTTCCGTTCTTCTTTGTTTTCCTGGTTGATCCATAGTTCTTGAGCAGGATAGTCTTTAGCTTCCAAGTGTTTGATTTTCTTCTGAACTTTTTGTTGTGGTTGAGTTCCAGATTCAAGGCATTGTGGTCAGATAATATGCAAGGAATAATCTCAATCTTCTGGTATCAATCCCTGGTATTGAGCCCTGATTTGTGACCTATTATGTGGTCTATTCTGGAGGAGGTTCCATGTGCACTCGAGAAGAATGAGTATTCTGCTGTTTTAGGGTAGAATGTTCTGAATATATCTATGAGATCCATCTGGTCCAATGTGTCATTCAAGGCTCTTGTTTATTTGTTGATTTTCTGTTTAGATGATCTGTCCATTGCTGACAGTGGTGTGTTAATATCTCCTGCAATTAATGTGTCCTTATCAATATGACTCTTTATTTTGATTAACAGTTGGCTTATGTAGTTGGCTGCCCCCAAGTTGGGGGCATAAATATTTACAATTGTTTGATCTTCTTGGTGTATAGACCCTTTGAGAATGATGTAGTGTCCTTCTGTGTCTCTGACTACAGTCTTTAGATTAAAATCCAATTTGTCTGATATGAGAATCGCTACCCCGGCTTTCTTTTGGGGTCCATTGGCAGAAAGATGGTCCTCCATCCTCTCACTTTCAATCTGGACGTGTCTTTAGATTCAAAATTGGTCTCTTGTAAACAGCATATGGACAGGTCCTGTTGTTTTATCTAGTCTGCAACCCTGTGCCTTTTTATTGGAACATTTAGTCCATTCACACTGAGAGTGATTAATGATAGATAAGTTTTTATTGACATCATGTTGCCTGTGAAGTTCATGTTTCTATAGATTGCCTCTATAAATTTCTGTTCTGTGTCACTCTTGGGTTTATTTCTCTTTTATAGAACTCCTCTTAGTATTTTTTGTAGTGCTGGCTTGGTGGTTGCATAATCTTTTAGACCTTGGCAGTCCTGGAAGCTCTTTATTTCTCCTTCCATTCTGAAAGTCAACTTTGATGGGTACGTTATCCTTGGGTGCATATTTTTATCATGTAATTTCCTGAATATGTCTTGCCAGCCCTTTCTTGCTTGCCAGGTTTCTGTGGATAGGTCGGACGTTATTCTGATGGTCCTCTCTCTATATGTAAGGGATCGCTTCCCCCTAGCTGCCCTTAAGATATATTCTTTGGTTTTATGGTTCGTGAATTTCACAATTATGTCCCTGGAGGTTTTTCTGGCCTCATTGATCTTGGGGGCTGTCCTCTGTGCCTCTAGGACATGAACATTTTTTTCATTCCCCAGATTAGGGAAATTTTCATCCATGATTTGTTCAACTATATCTTCTAGGCTTCTCTCTCTCTCAACTCCTTTGGGGATTCCAATAATTCTGATATTGGAGCATTTTATGGCATCATTTATTTCCCTTATTCTATTTTTATGAGATTTTAGCTGTTTGCTCCAAGACTTCTCTTGCTCCTTCTTCTGAATCCATCTGTCTTCTAAATCACTAATACGATCTTCAGCTTTATTGTTCTAGCTATTAGCGTATTTAAATCAGATTGCATCTCATTAATAGCCCTTCTAACCTCAGCCCATTCGGCTTTCACTTCTGTCATTAGGGCTTCCATTTTGAGACTAAAGCTCTTTTCCAAATTAGCCATTGCTTGGACAATTGCTGCCCTGAATTCCATTTCTTTCATATTGTTTATGTTCATTTACAGTAATTCTGTGACCGGGGTTGCAGTCTCTGGGTTCTTCTTCTTCTGGTTGTTCCTCCACTGAGTCATTGTGGCGAGGAGTGGTTGAGGGGTTGTATAGCTAACTATTCCAACCACTATCCAGGTGAATTGGTTGCTGTAAGGTTTTGAAGCAATCAGAAGTCACCACCAAAAATGGAGAAGAAAGAAAAAAGAGAGATAAAGGGAGAAAGGAAGCAAGAAAAAAAAATCTGGCCAGAGTGGGGCCCAGTGGTAGGATTTATATGGTACAAAACTACAACAGGGTAAAGAAAAAGACCATCAAGAGTAAAGGAAAGTTGAAGAGATCAAAAAGCTAAGCCCAACCCAAATGACCCCCAAGACCAGTATTTATATAATACAAAGGCAAAAACAATTACACAGAAACACTGACAAACTAGGGTGGGAAAGTGAGGGCAGACACTCCTTGTGGGCAAGGAAAGTATTTCAGATCCTCCCAAGTTTGTCTTGTTATTATTGCTAGAAGAGTCCACTTTCTAAAGATATAGGGAGATTAGAACTGGTGTATATAGGGGTAGTATTGAATAGGGATGTGGGATTGTCTTGAAGCTTATAACTATGTATATTTGAAAGGAAAAAGAATAAAGGAAAGAAGAGAGAAGAAAGGGAAAAAACAAAAAACAAACAAGAGAAGCAACAACAAAACAACAACAGAAAACACAGATATGTCTCTGACAAAATTTCAAGGTAAAAAATTATTATGGAGTGTTGTATTAAGTATCACATTGTAATAATAAGTGGGTTAAAAATTAAAAGAACAAAAACCATGAGAATGAAGTTTTAAGTTTAAAGTGGAAGCTTTAAAAGTAAAAATAGAAAAAAGTTAAAAAAGAAAATAAAATGAAAAATTGTATCTATAAAGCGTACAGCTTTTGGGGCAGTACCAGGAGCTTAATATATTACCTTTCCCCCTGATGTTGGGGTTTTACACTTTGGGTCTTGTCCTCTTGTGCTTCTGGCTCAGCTCCTGGGGGTGGAGCCTACGACACTGTTTTTCAGT
This sequence comes from Spilogale gracilis, assembly GCA_004023965.1. Lineage (NCBI taxonomy): Eukaryota > Metazoa > Chordata > Mammalia > Carnivora > Mephitidae > Spilogale > Spilogale gracilis. Next base: position 66,592 of record PITA01006017.1, on the reverse strand, counting down.
CCCTTCTACCTGGGTGAGTCCCCGCCTCCTTCCTAGGGACTGGGCTCCATGGCAACCAGGTTTTCAGGCTTTAGTTCTCTGGTGGGTTTGTTCTTTTGCAGGTTTTTGCAGCTGTTCAGAAAGTCAGGTCATAGCAAGATGTCTGCACCCAGACCTCCTTCCCAGAGAGAGCCCCTAATTAGCAGCCCTCTGGATGGTGTGGGTGCCCACAGCCTCTCCCAGTATCCTCTCCCTTGGCCGCCTGTCACAATTGGCACAGCAGCAGATGCTGGCTTGATTCTGCCCGAAACCCCCACTTGTTGTTTAACTCCCACACCACGGAAACCGCAACTGATTTTGGGTCCTGCGACCGTGTATGTGCCCACGGAGTCTGTGGTGCCCCCCCCACGCAGGAGGGACTGAGGTCCCCTGACCCCACTTGTCACGCTCAAGTCAGCACAATCGCCTTCCCTGGGGGGTCCGCACCTGGCCCACGGGGTGGAGAAAAGTGACAGAGAAAAGCAGCAAAGGGGGATAGAAAAGCAGCAGCCCACTGATAGATACCATGCAGTGTGACTTTCCTCAAGGAACTTATGGCTGCCTCAGGGCCTTAAGGTTTATGACTAAAAGTAACATTATCTTAACAGCAGCTAACCCCTTGAGGTCCTGAAAACCTTGCTTCCAAATTCCTGAGAGACTTATGCTATCCCTAACCCCCACTAATTAAAAAGCATATAATCAGTCACTCTTCACAATCCCGGTGCAGCTCTTTCTGCCCATGGATACTTTTCCCATGCTATAGTAAAATCAACTTTTGCACCAAAAGTGTCTCAAGAATTCTTTCTTAGCTATTCACTCATGAACTCAAAACTTCAAAATTTCACCACTGGTGACACTGAAAATAGCAGCTTTAATGGTGAAGGCTGAAACTGCTTTATAATAATTTTTGAAAGGGGTATAATGGAAGAAGTGGAGATCACAATTTCAGAAAGTTTAAGAGACTGATGAGCGATGAAGCAGAAATTTTAAAAAAATGGTGAAACCACTGTTTGAATGTTATACAGAGTGGTCAAAGTAAGGTGCCATGATGCCAAGTTGGCTGAGATGTGGTGTTGATTCAAAGAACTACAGTACTTTAAAGAGAGGAGACCTTTATTTGCACTGGATTTTGAGGAAAGAGGTTTGTTTTTATTGATTGTTATTTTTTCCATAACCCAGCCACCTGTCCCTCCCTTCCACGCCCCGGCAGCCCTCAGTTTGCATCCTGAGATTAAGAGTCTCTTGTGGTTTGTCTCCCTTCTTGGTCCCATCTTGTTCAATTTTTTCCCCTCTTTAGCCCCCATGACTCCCTGCCTGCCTTTAAAATTCCTCATATCAGAGAGATCATATGATAATTGTCATCTTCTGATTGTCTTATTTCACTCAGCGTAATACTCTCCAGTTCCATCCATGTCATTGTAAATGGCGGGATTCTGTCTTTTGATGGCTGCATAGTATTCCATAGTGTTTATACACCACATCTTCTTTATCCACTCATCTGTTGATGGACATCTGGGTTCTTTCCATAGTTTGGCTATTGTGGACATTGCTGCTATAAATATTTGGGTGCATGTGCCTCTTTGGATCACTACATGTGTATCTTTAGGGTAAATGCCCAGTAGTGCAATTGCTGGGTCATAGGGTAATTCTATTTTCAACTTTTTTTAAAGATTTTATTTATTTACTTGACAGAGAGAGATCACAAGTAGGCAGAGAGGCAGGCAGAGAGAGCAGAGGAGGAAGCAGGCTCCCCACTGAGCAGAGAGCCCGACGCGGGCCTCGATCCCAGGACCCTGAGATCATGACCTGAGCTAAAAGCAGAGGCTTTAACTCACTGAGCCACCCAGGCGCCCTATTTTCAACTTTTTTAGGAATCTCCTTACAATTGTCCAGAGTGGCTGCAACAGCTTGCACTCCCACCAACAGTGTAGGAGGGTTCCCTCTTCCCCACATCCTCACCAACATCTGTTATTTCCTGACTTGTTAATTTTAGCCATTCTGACCGGTATGAGGTAGTATCTCATTGTGGTTTTGATTTGTATTTTCCTGGTGCTGAGGGATGTTGAGCACTTTTTCAAGTGTCTGTTGGCCGTTTGGATGTCTTGGTTGCAGAAATGTCTGTTTATGCCTGAAGAGTTTTTCAAAAGCCTACGATAATCAATGAAAGTCTGATGTACTGACCCTAAACAAGAGATGCTGGAATTGACATTAGAGGGGCACAGGATTGACCTCAAAGAGGGTGCTCTGAATAGGAGGTATTATTCAGGACAGTTTTGGATTCAGAGACTGAAGTTAGAGTGCTTACTCCCCCATGGACAATCTATGCTATTGTCAGCAAGTTACATATAGCTTCTAAATTACAGCTTCTTGATCTGCAGAATAGTGACCATTGTTCTGCTCATCACATGAGGTATTGCCTGTGAGGCACTGAACATAGCACCACACACATGGCTGTATCTAAAAAAAAAAGTGATAACTACTCCTCTAACTCCTCTTTTTTCTAAGATTTTATTTATTTATTTGATAGACAGAGAGTTCGCAAGTAGGCAGAGAGGCAGGCAGAGAGAGAGAGGAAGAAGCAGGATCCCTCCCGAGCAGAGACCGGATGCGGGCCTCGATCCCAGGACCCTGAGATCATGACCTGAGCTGAAGGCAGAGGCTTAACCCACTGAGCCACCCAGGTGCCCTCCTCTAACTCCTCTTACTAATATTCCAATTAATTGGATCATTTACCATGTTTTGATATTTTGATAAGCATCTTTCTAGCTGGCCAGATCTCCTGGTCGTGGAGAAGAACTGATATTATAGAAGTCTTGTTGTTTTATCTTCTTTGTTGGACACAACTGTGACTATAGGTGGATACTTCTAAAGATAAAGATGGCAGAAGAATGAGGGTGAGGTGTGTCTCATTCTCTCTCATTTATGAAACCCATTCTATGTGCAAAGTATTGCACCAGGTTATAGGGTGGATTCAGAGAGAGTCAGAAACCTCCCTTATCTTCAAATATGGTCTTACAAAACTCTCATCTACAAGGCCAGCAGACAAATCCTCCACCAATTTCAACATGAGGCAGACAGAGGCTACTCCAGGAGAGGCTATGCTCTGTGAAACCAAAGTGTGGGTGTCTGGAAGTCAAGCTTGAGCCATGCAAACAAACCAAGGAGACGTGGGAACAGTGGTTGTAGGGAGCAGAGATATATTTTCACAACTACAGTGTGTTACAGTGAGATGTAAAGATGTGCAATGTAAGAGGGATCTGGGAGTAAAAATCTTCTACAGAATTAGGGGGATGACACTATGAAAACAATGCAAAAGAGTTGGTGATGTGAGGTCCTATAGGTAAGAGGTCTACAACTCTTTGCTTTTAACACTAAAAGCCTGCATATTACTCTCTAATTGAATTAATATTTTAATTTTGTGGGAGTTCAGAAAAGGAAATGATTTTTTTTTGGCTTTATCTAGTTTGTCTAAGGAGCAAGAATTATTTGTAGGCTTTTTACCTATTTTTAACCATCCTTTCATTCTCTTTAAAAGTCATTTTATTTTTTTTATTTTTTCAATGTTTCAAGATTTATTGTTTATGCCCCACACCCAGGGCTCCATGCAATACGTGTCCTCAATATCCACCACCAGCCTTACCCACCCCCCACCGCTTCCCCTCCAAGACCTTCAGTTTGTTCCTGAGTCCAAAGTCTCTTACGTTTTGTTTCCCTCCCTGATTTACCCGACTTCCCATTTCCTTTCTTTCTCCTACTCTCTTCAATATTACTCCTTATGCTCCACAAGTAAGTGAAACCATGTGATACTTGACTTTCTCTGCTTGGCTTATTTCACTCAGCATAATCTACTCCAGTCCCGTTCATGTTGCTACAAAAGTTGGGTATTCATCCTTTCTGACGGAGGCATAGTACTCCATTGTATATATGTACCACATCTTCTTTATCCATTCGTCTGTTGACGGGCACCTTGGCTCTTTCCACAGTTTGGCGATTGTGGCCATTGCTGCGATGAACATTGGGATACATATGGCCCTTCTTTTCAGTACATCTGTATCTTTGGGGTAAATACCCAGTAGTGCAGTTGCAGGGTCATAGGAAATGATTCTTAATGGCTAGAAAAATTAAATTTACTTTTAGGAGAGTTATAACTAATGAAAATTATAGTGGAATTGATATTTGTAGTTGTTACTTGTCCATGATTCAGTGGGCTTAAGAAGGGCAAGGATTATATAAATTGAATTTATGTTAACCTGGATATTTCCCATTATTTCTTATAAAATTAAGAGTTTGTTTTCCCTCTAAAATATATCTGCCAAGCTCCCCATTAAAAGTATAACAGTTCTTTAAGAAGAGTGCTTACAAAATACAATTCTGATGAAACTTTATAGTTAAAATAAGTGAATTTGGTTTTTCCTGATATAAGGAAGCCTAACTTAGCCTCCTTAAACTATGTGAGTACTTTTTAAAGAAAGGTTGAGGATTCTCTCCCTACCCTGCCCTGAACCATGAGGAAGTTCTCATTCTCTTTAAGACACCTGCAGGAACGTGAGTGTATATTAAGACAAGGGCATGAAGACGCAGGAGATCGAGCTAAGGGCACAGGGCAATACTTTACCTTCCTCCTATTCCGGAGTCAGAACTCTATCCCTGCGGAGGAAGGGTAGTCAGGGAGCTCCACCCAGAAATAAAGAACACAGATTTCTTTTCCATAGACCTCTTTATTCATGGACAGACATTTGCCAGGAAATGAGTGGAGGGAGAAACCATCTTCACACACACACAAAATCGTTCTGATCTGCTAGTGTGGGCAATTAAGAAGTGACTTAATTATTCACAATAACCAAGATATAGAAACAACCCAATTGTCTGTTAATGGATGAATGGACAAAGAAAATGTGGTGTATATATACACAGTGGGATATTACTCAGCTGTAAAAAGGAGGAAATCCTGCCATTTACAATATGGGTGATGTGAAGGATATTATGCTAAATGAAACAAGCCAGACACAGAAAAACAAACAACATGTGATTTCACTTCCACGTGGAATCTAAAAAAGTTAAACTCATAAAAACAGAATAGAATGGTGGCTACCAGGGACTAGGAGGGGTGCAGGTGGAAAATGGGAGACGTTGGTAAAGGGTACAAATTTTCAATCAAAAGATGAATAAATTCTGGGGATCTAGTGTACAGCATGGTGACTACAGTTAATAACACTGTATTGTGTACTTTAAATTCTCTAAAAGAGGACATTTTACATGTACTCACCCAGAAACATACATAGATAAACACACACACACATACATCACTAACTATGTGATGTCATGGCTATGTTAACCAGCTTGATTCTGATAAACATTTCATAATGTATATATCAAGGTATCATCTTGTTTACCTTAAATATATACAATTTTTGTCAATCATACTTTACTGAAGATAAGGAAAAAAACCCTTCCCATTTAAGATACCACACAGAAAAGCAGAAAAGTTGTGGCCCTTTAGAAGTTTTTGGAAGAGACTTTAACTGAGAATGTTTGAAAATAAAGAGTTCTTAGGGAAAGTGCTCACCAATCCACACTTGTGTGATAAACTCATGGTGGGATCCTCTCTTTGGGACTATATCTTCAGTCATTTGAGGAAGTTGAAAGTGCAATCTAGTAGGAATGCAAAACAAATATGTGACATAGTATTAGTGGTAAAGTAGTCTAGGAAGAAAAAGAAATCAGGGTAGGGCGAAGAGCTGGTGCAGAGCCTGATGGTCAGAGGGGGGATGTATGGAGTGTTTAACACTGAGACCGTTTCAATGAATAATTTATAGTATTTAGTTTGACCTTCTTATGTCTGAGAAGTCCATAGAAATCATGTCTCTGAGTCTTCTCACTGTTCTCTGGGTAATCAGACTGGTTAAAAAAATACAAGAAGTTCCCACAGAATAGTCATATAAATAAGGTTCATTTCCTTATTTGATAAGAAAATATTGAGTACTATCCTATGCTAGACCCTGGGGCCATCAAATCAGACAGGACCTAATTTCCCTCTCCTAATCATCCTCTGTCTAGTAGGTTAAGATGAATACATCTCCCAGAACAACGTGCATGTGCGTTGGACACACGGGTGGGCCATGAGGATCTCTGAGAGCGTTAATCACTGTCTGTGATTCTCAGCCCTTTGGACACACATACTGTTCCACCCTCTCCCCACTGTGGACAGGGATGCCGGCTGCATCACCCACCTGTCCCACACAACCCAGTCGCTAATCGTGCCATCAGCAACCATCAACAGGGTGGAGATGCTCACACCCGTGACAAGGAATGACAACGGATTGTGACATTTTCCCAGATAGCTTCTGTCTAAAGACCTGGCCTAGATTCTCCCTTAAAGTCAAGCACCAGGTCTCCAGAGAAGAGCTGTTAATCTGGGCGCCCCACTGACTGTGCCCCTTTAAGGGAGGCCACCAGTTAGCTATCAAAGCTCTACCCCGTTTCCGTTCTCTGGGAAAGCTGCACTGTCTGAACTCTGAGGAAGAGTCAAAGATTTGGAAGCACCGACCGTCAGGGCTACAGGTGGCCCTTGGCCCTCATCCGGCTCCCTCATTCTATACAGGTGGACACTGGGGTCTAAAGGGGAGAAGAGGCTTATTCAATGTCAGAGAAAGTACGACGGCAGAGCTGGCCCGAGAACAGAAATGGAAGAATCGGGTAGACTGTAGTCACTTGAAATGTCAGTACACTTTTTCATAGTCCACAAACAAAACCTTCTCTCACTGCATTTTACTTTAGAACTATAAAATTTTAAAGCATGAGAATCCCTGACTAGTCCTCGTCTGATATGATTGTCACTCTCTTACTCTAAGTGGCTTTCAGGTTTATAGACGGAGCCCCTCCACGCAGAGGCAGGACAGCGGCTTCACGGATTGTCCTGGGCACTATTTCAGGCAGTTTTATGAGACACCATCCCTCGGGGTGAGGAGATCATACCACTTCTCTGAAGCTATAACATCAGTAAATGGGCTTGTCTGACTCAGAAGTCCCAGTCTTAGCTTAACACCCACTGTCGCTCCTCCCACACCTGCCAGGCCATTCAGATCAGTCATCTCATTGTTCGGATAAGAGAGGCATCGCATGTAAAGCAACTAGCATAGTGCCCAGCACATAGTAAGCCCTCAATAAATAAAGGACGGTTCCCTCTGTCTTTCCCTGTAGATGTCAGGAATACATCCGAGTCCTTTTTCTTATGGGTATTTAATCACATTAGTTATATATTCATAGACAATATATGTATGATGTATTTTAAAATAAAAAACAAATATATTTGACAGTATGTTTATTTCTTTTTGGAAATATTATGAGGCTTATCTGTATGTATAATCCTTACTTCTGAATAATTTTGGCACAGACATTTTTCTTGAAATAATAATTTAATAGCATTATTAAAAACTATTCTATACAGGGAAGTTGGATTAGGATTCAACTCAGTAGAATTGTATATTCCAGAAGACCCGTCGGAAAGCAGACTCTTGGAAGAGCCCAGGAGAGCAACACCCCAGCACATCCAAGGACACTGTCCCCAAACTCCCAGGAGTCTGCTTTGTGTTCTGTGCTTGCTGTTCCTGTTAGCTCATTCCCAATAGGTCCTCTATAATCGGCATAGAGGGACCAGGAGTCAGGAAATCTGGATTATTTCACATGAAAAACGATGCATCAAGATTTTTTTAACCATAAAAAACAAAACATGGCTAGCCTTAAAATGTCCTGAAACTGAATATTCTGTTCTTTCCTAAGCCACCCGTTCTGGAGATGAGAACAGCAGCTGTAAGCAAAGACCACCTGACCCTGGCACCCGAAGGCACCCTGAGTCACAGAGCGGCCCGGGCTGTCATGGTAGCTGTGCAAGCGAGGCCGAGAGCTGGGCAGCTATGCAGGACAGCGCAGGAGGGGACCAGATAAATAAATGCTCCTGGGCAGTTGTTTTAGATTATCCTTTATCTGATCTAAAAATATGAGTTTATTTTTGCAGAGAAAAATAAACTTAAGAGGCACAAATAATATAGCATTTACTAACTGACTCCTTGAAACCTCACAACAGCTCCCTTTGGCTGCATGGGTGTCTCCCACACCACCCATCCCCGCCCGTCGTAGCACCCATCAGGTACTGCTGCCCTTCTGTCTTGCTGTGCCCTCTCTCCCTTCAGCTCCTGACTCCTGCCAGGCCCCCTCCTCCCACGGAGTCCCAGGCTGTGCTCCTGCCTCTGCCTGGAGAGGCCTTTCTTTGCTGCTCAGTAATTAACTCCTACTCAACCTTGAGACTGATCCGTAATTTCTCAAAGACACCCTTTCTGATCTCCCTGACCAGGTAAAACCGGGATACTGCAGGATGTCAGGGCACCCAGTGCCCTTCACAGCTGTGCACATTCACATCTATTTATTGGTTTTTATTGTTTATTCTCCCTCTCTGTCGTAAACTCCAAAACAGTAGAGATAGTGCCTGGAAGAAAATAGATGTTCAGGAACTATTTATTAGACGAATGAATGAAAATAAGACACAAAAGTTACTTTTAGGCCTTCCAGACTGGCCAAGCTCACACAGGCTTCTCAGGTCCCGGCATCTGGCCTCTCAGCCTCCTGAGGTCTGTGTAAGGGGAGGGGTCCAGCGCCATGTGTTGGGGTTCTTTGGGAGGTTCTCCTGGGTGCACACCTGGGGCGACTTGAAAGCCTGGACTCCACGGGCATAAGCACGCCGGCACACACGCAGGGCTCTTCTAAGCTTCCGGAGTTACAGAAGGGTATTTCTCTTCTGCCCCATCTTGTGCCTCCAGATTTAGTCCCCTGCTCTGTGCAGATCAGAGACTTTGATTTATTTGCTTTCAAGATGATGTTGACTTTCTGGAGTCTAGGTGGTAGTTATAGAGATGTGTTTATTGAATGATGAACTTACGATTTGCATACTTTTCTATACTTTTATTTATTTTTTATTTTTTTAAAGATTTTATTTATTTATTTGACAGAGAGAGAGATCACAAGCAGGCAGAGAAGCAGGCAGAGAGGAGGAAGCAGGCTCCCTGCTGAGCAGAGAGCCCGATGTGGGCCTCGATCCCAGGACCCTGAGATCATGACCTGAGCCGAAGGCAGAGGCTTTAACCCACTGAACCACCCAGGCGCCCATTTTTCTGTACTTTTATATTTCAATATAAAATGTTTAAAATGTTTACAAAGATCTTAACAGAGACTCATATAATAATGAGAGAGACAGATAAAGTGAGGCGAAAACCAAGAGAAAGAAAGACAGAAGAAGAAAAAAAGAGAAATAAATAAAAATATATGTCATAAAGGGGGATAAGGGGACGGTTGGGTATGTCACTGACTAGGCACACAACAGGAGAGTCAGGAAACAGACAATAAAAACATACAATATATGTGCTAACCAAAACTTGAATTCAGTATTTCAATTTAATTTCAGTATTGAGTAGAATATTCACTATTAAATGAAAATAGGTCATCATAGAGCAATCTTCAGGATATGTAATGGGTTGAGATTTACTAATGCATGTGTTTACTTTCTTCTACATTTCTTTTACTTAAACTCCCTACCAAGAGAATCATGTGTTTGTCTTTAAGTTTTAGAGCCTCTTCCCTCTTCCCTGTACAAAAGAAACAGACTGGGCTTGAGCTAGATCAGCTGGGAAAAAGGGAGACGTTTTTGTTCCTGGGTGAATTCCTCTGGAAAGGAGAATCCCAGGATTGGGTAAAGAATAGAGAAAACTAGCAAAGCAGCCAGAGAGGCTCAGGCTACACAACGAGGACTAGACTCCGGTCTGGTGGCAGTGGGGGTGGCGAGGGAGAAGGAGAGAAAGAAGAGACACTATCTGGATGTTAGAGAGGGCTTGGGGGTTTTCAGTGAAGGAAGCTTGAGCAGAGTCTGTGCTCAGGATGTGGGAGAATTAAAGAGGAGAGAAAAAGGGGAATTTTAGAAGTATGCTACGAGTCATAAAACGGATTCCCTACAATACAATAAAATGACACATCAGTGTTGGGCTGGGCCTGTAGGACGCCACCCATTCTCCCATACATGGGCCACAGGGGGCTAGACAAGTACGGTCGTCCCTGCCAAAGGGCGTTGAATTGGAAATTAAAAAGTACCTTAATTTTTATCTATGAAAGTCATGCAGTCGATCCTTGAACACCATGGATCTGAACTGTACAGGTCCATTATATGTGGGTTTTTTTCAGTGAATACACTATTATAAGTGTATTTTCTCCATCTTATGATTTCCTTAATAGTACTTTATTTTCTCTAGCTCACTCCTTATAAGAATACAGAATAGAATACACATAACATGCAAAGTATGTGTTGATTGATTTTTATGTCATCAGTATGGTCACCACTCTGGGGAGTCAGAGGTGTGAACTTTAGACGGAAGGGATTGGCACCCCAACCTCTGCATTGCTCAGACATCAACTGTGCTATCTGAATGCTTCCATAGCTCATACTACTTACCTAATTTTTAATTAGTGAATATAAAAGTGTCGCATGCCTGCATTCGTTGCTGAGGAGCAGGACAGAGACCAGCACTGCCCAAGCTGCCCCGCGGTCGGGCTGACCTGCCTGCGGTGGGTTTGGTTGGAGAGACGGAGTATGATTTGGGGGATCAAGGGTGACCCCAATGTTCCATGGAAACACAGCAGTCCAGATGACAGAGACCCTGCCCGTGTCCCAGGGTAACCTGAGAGGTGCCTAGAAACAAACTCAAGGCTCCCAGTTCTAGTTGGAATTTCATTGGCATAGTCATAAAGCATGCTGCCTCCTTTGCCCATGCACCAGGGCTTGGGGGACTGTTCCGAACAGCATTTACTCCCTGCTTATTTCTTTCTCACTGTGTGGGTTTACAGTCTCCAGCCATAAAAAATACACCCCCAAACTGCTGGGTTTATTAAAGTAATGGGAAGGGAAGTGCTATGAGGAAGGATGTCTGGCCCAGGCCCAGGTGCTTATGCCAAGAGGCTCGTCTTCCTCTTGGCAACCTCTCCCTCACTCCTAGGACTTTGTCCTTGGCTAACATGGGGAATTCCCACCTGTCTCAGGTGGGTCTCACCCTTTCCCTCAGGTCTTTACTCTGGGGCTTCCGGGGTCAAAGTCATCAGATGAGAAAATGGAACCCATAGAGCCACTCCCACACCTGCAGGGGGATCCCCCTGAGGCTCCTGAACACATCTGACTTCACAGACCCTTCCACACCCTTGAAGTTGGACCTTGAATTCGCCTACAGCGAACATGCTACCTTGAGGGCCTCAGCATAGCCACTCCCTCTCCTTACCCTCCTCAGAGGGCAGGTAAAAGGCATCTCCTGACCCCAAATCTCCAGCTAACTTGCATGGGGACGTTTACTAGTGGCATTCTAGAACCCTCAGGGACCCCAGGCTGGGATTGCTCCAGCTTGATCCGCCTGTTCCTGTTCATGAAGACCTTTCCAAGAGGAAGAGAGGAAGGGTTTCTGATAGAAAGGCAGAAATATGGACCAAACAGACACGACATCACTAAGGATTGCGTTCAGAGCTTTATTCTTGCCAAAGTTTCAGGAGTGCGATCACTCTGGCAGGCGGCCTTCACAGAGAAGCGAAGAGATTCTACATCACTGGGGATACGGGGCTTGGTGGGCAGAGGCTGCTGAGTTCTCCAGAAGGTAGAGCAAGGCTGGTTTGTATTTAACAGCAGCAGTCATCCTCACGGTCACAGCATGCAGGACCTCGGGACCTCATGGGGATAATCCCCAAGCAGCAGCACCCAGAGCCGCAGCCCCCAGAGCCGCAGCACCCACAGCCGCAACCCCCAGAGCTGCAGCACCCAGAGCTACAGCACCCAGAATCCTCACAGCAGCCAGATGATCCTGAGGTGCAATACTGGGGCCGTTGGACCCAGCGTCTCAAGGGACTCACCCCGAAGGTCCGGGGAGCCAGGCAGCAGTAGCTAGTGGAACAGGGCGCAGAGCACGGATCAGGTATGCAGCAGGAGGTGTTCGAGCCACTTGAAGGAGCCTGAATAAAGTAGGTCTGGCCAGAAGAAGGGCCCTGGCCATAGCACGTCTGGGTCTGACAAGGAGCTGGGCACTTCACGTAGGTCGTCTGACAAGGAGCAGGGCACTTCACATAGGCTGTCTGGGATGGAGCGGGGCACTTCACATAGGTCGTCTGACAAGGAGCGGGGCACTTCACGTAGGCTGTCTGGGATGGAGCGGGGCACTTCACATACATCCGGCAAGGAGCTGCATAGCTCACATAGGTCTGAGTCTGGTAAGGCACTTGGTATCTCAGAGTCTGGCAAGGAGCTGCACATCTCACGTAGCTCTGAGTCTGCACTGGAGCTGGGCATTTCACAGAGGTACCTTTGGCACTCTGCACAGCTCCCAGTCCAGAGCCCTTCACACAAGATGGGGGGAACTGCGGCTGCTGCTGCTGCTGGTCACACATCTTCCTGGGGCTCGGTAAAGTCTGAAAAGAAAGGTCTGGTCAGAACCAAGAAGGTTCCCAGGGAAACCCCCAGCATCCCGTGTGAATACAATGATCTATAAGCAGGAATATTTGGGGAAGGCCAGAGCACTGAGACCTGATGTTGGGCGGACTCAGAGCCAGGAATCTTCCTTGGCTCTTGTGCCTGTACCTGGATGTGAGCCTCAGTCTCCACCGTGGAAACGAAGGGCTGGAAGGAGGGATGTCTGTTTCCTCCAGTCGTCTAAACCTCCTCTCTTCTTGCTCACTTTGGTGTCTGTATTGCAGAGTTTCCTTGGAAAATTATTTTCCAGCTGATTTCCCCTCATGGCCTATTCTCAAGACCAGCTTCCCCATTCCTTCCTGCCCGGCCAGGCGGTACCCAGGGAAAACAAGCCGTGGTCCGTAGGCCCAGAACCAGTGTGAGTCTCAAGTGGAGCCCCACAGAGCCTGAGCAGGCTGGAGTTTGAGTCTCCACCATTGGCTCTTTAGGCTGCCTAAACCATCACTTCACCCCAAAACTGGGCCCTGAGAGGCTGCACAACTGCCCTCGGGGAGAGAGGATGGCTGCTCTCTGAAGACCCCTTCTCACACAGGACCAGCAGCTCGGCTCTGGTTCTCTACCCCTGCCTCTTCCCCTTGGGACCCAAGCTCTGCAGTTCCCACCAGCTCTACCACAGCTCCTTCAGTAGCTGCTCCCATCCTAGTCTCCACCACCTTCATCTCACCCCAGTGTCACCTCTCCTTCTTTGTTGTGTCCCTAACCCAGGCAGACTTACCTTCTCTGCCGACAGGAGCAAGACAGGGAGAAGCCAAGGATCTGGGGAGCTGGCCACTGGGGAGGCCTTTTATATGGTGGCCATGAGGCAATTTAGCGGCATGTGAATGAAGCAGATGAGATCACGAGGACTGGGGCTGGCACCACATTGGTGAGATGCCTCCCCAGGAGGCCTGACTCTTCACTCAGAGGCACGGCATGTCTCTGCTTGACTCTGAATTTTGCCAAACACGAGATAAACGATTCCTTTGGCCTTCTTCATGGAACAAGTCAGTCTTCTTTTTCTAGAAGTTATGGGAGTTGAGATGCCTGTGACATATGTACCTACGAAGCTGTTTCTAGGTCATGTGAGTCTTCAAGGATTTGTTCATAATATAGTTAGCATCTCAATTTTTCAGACACTGTACCCAAAGCTACGCTGTGTCTCTCCTGAGCCTGAAGAGTGAGCTCTTTCTGAGGGGCTCCGTGGTGGCTCCTGCTGCCTGGTTTCTGGGCCAGTGATGTCTGTCTCAGGACGGCAGCAAGGCCCCCCAAAACTCCAGCTTTGTTCCACGGACTGGCAGGTGATTATTCTGTGTATTTTGGGAAACTGGGTGGGTGCTGAATGATCCCAGACCTCAGGCTCTATATCTAGGTTGTCTCTCCTCAGCTTCTCATGCCCTATGATCCACATCCTCAGCTCTATGTGCCCCCCCAACCTCCCCCTCCTCAGCTTTCCGGACCACCCTATAGGGCCTAGATCCCCAGGAACCAAACACAGTGGGAATTCCAGCCAAAAGAACACTATGTGATAACAATAAGAGTAGATCCTAACATTTAACTGAACGCTCCATACGTGGCAAACAGTTCATAGGGATGTACATTCACATTTGCATATGGCCCTGTAGCTGAGGCCCTGAAAAGCTGAGGAAGTAACCCACAGAATTCACATGCAGGCAGTCGGCCTTCATTAGCCACGGTCTTTACTGGCACAACAGTTGCCTTTTATTTCTGGATATGGCACTGTCCCTGAATATCTGCCTCCGTCCCTTTCTCAGTGCTGTAAATACAGCGAGAGAAATGGGAATACTATGTATCAAGCACATCCTGAGAAGTAGGCTATGCCATCTCTATTTTAACAAGGGAACTAAGACCCACAGGCCTATCTCACCAAGGTAGCTCCATTGGTAGACAATGGAGTATCATTTGAACCCAAGCCTGTTTATTTTCTCCCTGATTCATGTTGCCCAATGCAGGGAGGCATCTTGATAGGGAGCTGAGCTCTGGTTACAAACTACCACTCCCTCAGATCAGCTGCTACTAGTCCCACTGTGGCCCCACGGTCTGTAAGTAAAAGTGCTTCTGCATTTGTTCATAATGGATCCCAATTCTCTAGGACCATAAGCCTCCCAGCTCCCAATTTTCCTCAAAAAGAAGACAAACCCTGTTAGCCCACAGACACTTCCCCAACCCAAGCCAGGTCTTGCAGCATCTGCCCCTGAACAGTTTGGAGGAAGCAAGGGGGAGATTCTGTCCCAAACTCGGAAAGTTTCCTGAATCCCCCCATCATTCTTGTGTTGTGTGGGCTTGTAGCACTCCATAGCTGCATCTGTGAAACCCACCAGTCCTTCTCTTGAAAGGGATGGCAGAAGTGGTGTTGGGCTGTTCCATTACATGTTCTCCTGTGCCCCACCTCAGCTGGCACCCAGGCCTGATGTTTTATGATGGGAACGGGACAAGAATGATCCTTTATCAGGGCCATACATATCGCAGGGTTAGCTCATCACATCTAGTCCCCATCATAGTATCTTAAATAAAGAAAACAAACCTGCCGAAGCTCACATAGCTAGAAGTATTAGACCCAGAATTTGAACCCAGGTTTATTCTTCAATTTTTTTTCTGCTGAAAAGCTATTTTTAGTGTTGAAATACAGGATGCTTTAGCTAACCAACAGACACAGTCATTAAGAAGTCCTAAGATGTAGGATGGGACAGCCCCACTCTATAGGGAAGAAAATTCCATAGAAGGCCAACCATTTTAAGCAACAAAACAAGATAGAGATAGTTCAAGACACACAGAACTCAGACTAGTCCTGATTCTGCCGTCGCCTCATAGTGTGGCCCCCTGTGCCCTGCTATATCCAGGCTTTTTCTCTTTCACCATAAAATAGTCAATGAAGCCCCTCCTGGCTATGATATTCTATGATTGTGGAGGCTTACTCTACAAAGGAAGTGTACTTACACCCCCACTGTCCATAGAGTTACTCCCACTAGACCATAATCTCTATGCGTTTATAAGTGTGGACACGTTCACTGTATATCATCTGGCCCTAGCACAGGACCCGGGGAACAGTGATTGGACCAATGAATGAATGATTGAATGAATGAGTGTGTTTCCACTGACAGTACAGTCTAAACCAACCTCCTTCCTCCATGTGGTCAGTAGCCATCCTACTATTAGTAAATCGGTACACCTAGTGCCATCCATGAGCTCTGATTGGCTCACTTCCTGCTCTGTGAGGCTGGGCTGTCACTAATGGGTTTAACATCTTCAGGAAGCACTAACATCTCTGATGAGAGATACCGTTTCCATGTGCCACCAAAACAGGTGGGTGGGCTGTGCCCCGCCCTTTTTATAGGCTGGGAAGATGAGGTGTGGAGAAGTCAGATGACTGGTACAGGTGCCAGGGTGAGTCATAGGGTTATCCCCAAAAGGAGCCACTCAGAAACAAAGACCTATGGATTTCTGGTAAATTCACAAGGTAATAGAGAGAATCATGGATTCACAGAATCCAAAATCAGATTCAGAATCATGGCATCTCTGAGGTGGAAGGGACTAAAGCATGTCGTGGGGTCTGGCCCCTGCCTTAACACAAGGCAGTATCTGATTCATCTGGGCTAATGGGCTCTTCTTCTTAGGAAGACCTTCGGGTCTTTAAAAGCTCTCTGCAGTCCTCTGGTTAGCTCATTTCAGGACTTACCATCTGGAGAGTTAGAAACCAGGCACCAGATTATCTTAAGGTCCCAATAACACCACCACGAATGAATCCTGACATGAATTACATGTTTGAAGTTGTGCCCCTGAGTGCATGAATCAAACCAAGATTTCAGCTCACTGCTACCCCAACTCTGACCAGGAGATCCAGAGGGAGAAGTCCCCAATTTTATATGTGGCTCCCTGAAGGCAGGGCCCAGGTCTCCTCACATCCTGGGAGCTGTCCTTGATCGGAGAAGGCAGGCACTCAAGGTCAAAATCTGGGTCCCTCCTGTTTTGTGGAAGAAAAGTAGGAGGAAGTGAGAAGCCAGACACCTGGGAGATGGAGGGCACAGGCATATTGGCATCCAGTGAGAAATCTCACTCCTGTGTCTGAGAAGACACTACAGAGTCCCCTCCTTTTGATCCCATGCCTGTGTGTCTCTGCTCCAGGCTCAGCTCTGAGATTTTGCCAGAGATCTTCTGAATCATTATTCTAGTGACAATATGGGATTCCTTCGAGATTGTCAGGAGATTATTCTGCAGAACCACGGAATGGAGGGCTGGAGAGGGATTTTACAGACACGGAGTTGGCCCCTTTGTATTGGGACTGAAGCCCACAGAGGATGAAAGAAATTTGCTCAAGACCACATAGCCAGGTAAGAGCAAACATTAGATAGGAATTTCTGGATTCCATGCAGGGCACATTTCATTACAACATGTGACCACTGATCAGGCTTGCTAGGGAGCACCCTTAGCATCATCCTTGCCTCCTTTCCTGTCCCCCAACCCCACCAAAACTATCACAAGAGGAGCCAGTGAAAGTCATCAAAGGATATCATTTAGAGAGCAAAGACTGTTTTCACATGTCTGGGAGGGTCACGGAAACTTTCCACTGTGTGCACATGTAGGTCACTAAAATATGAGAACCCCAACCCCAACCTGGATCAGAGTCTGGGCTGTGTCTGGACCAGAAACCTGAGCAAGACAGCACTAGGGCCCTCTTGATTACAGAGGCCAGGGAAAATTGGTGCCCACATATTCCTTTTTCTCCTGGACTGACCCACTGGGCTTAGATGACCAGCTCTTAGATGACCCATTTATTCTCTTACAACATACACAAGGTCACTAGGCCCTTGGGCTTATGTACCACTTTGAAGAGTTATTTAATTGCATTTGGTCTTAAGGACCACCCCCTGAAATTTTCAGTAGAAACTGCCTTATCTTTGTGTTTCAGGATGCAAAGGAATATAAGTTCTGTGTTTCCCTAATATACTACTGCAAGGAGAACCACTGGGTCATATTCCCCCATAGACACCTCTCCCTCAAATATTCCAACCATTTTTCCAGTGTAAATAGGATGCTTTATACTTTATCCCAATACCCCCGGCCCAAGACCTCCACACAAAGGGCCAATTGCCTTCATGTGAATCTATGCCTTTTCCTGTCAAAGAGTTAATTATTCTCCTCACAGGCCTGCCAGTTCCTAGTTGCATGATTTTAGGCAATCTGCTGAATCTTCTGATTTTGTTTCCTCATCTGTAAGATGGAGATGTTGATCATCAGATCAAGCAACTCCTTCCTAAAAGCATTCTAATAACTTCTTACTCTGCTCACGGTAAAAGCCCATCTTTCCAATGGCTTTCAAAGGGATGCACAGACTGGACTTATGATCCCACCACTCCCTTAATTCCCTGACATCATGTCCCACACTGTCCCCCACTCTATCCCTTGCTTCACTGGCCTCCCACCATGTCATCTGATGTTCCAGTCACACTCCTGCTTCAGGGAACTTTGTTCTTGTTTTGTTTCTTTCCCCCAAATGTTCTTCTGCCTGACGTCCATGTGGCCAATTTGCTCATCTCCTTTAAGTCTTTGTCCGATTATAAACTTGGGGAGGATTGAGGGGGGTGGGGGGATGGGTGAGCCTGGTGATGGGTATTGAGGGCATGAATTGCATGGAGCACTGGGTGTGAGGCATAAACAATGAATCTTGGAACACAGAAAAAATAAAATTGTTATTGAAATGGTAAAAAATAATAAAAGAATAGAAAAAATAACATTAAAATTAAAAAAATAATAATAAATAAACTTGGGGAGCCCTTTTATGGTGGCCCTATTTAAAATCATAATCCTTATGCACCTGACAGGCTCTGTCCCTCTTCTAAGCTTTATTTTTCTCCATAGAGTGTACAACCATCTAACACATGACATATTGTAATGTATGTCTTTTCCATTTTCTCACCTTAGAATGTAAATTCTGTTAGGTCGGAATCTTCATCCCTTTAGCTCACTGGTCTATCCACAACACCTTCCTCAAGTGCTTGGTGCCCTCAAAATATAGTTGTTGGATGAGTAAATAGCATATTTTTTCTTATTCATTTTGTTTGTCATCCGTGTTCCTTTATTAGGATAAATTAAGTGAGGAAGAAATTTTTATCTGGTTTTTTTCACTTCTATATTCTTAAGATCTTAAACTGTTCTTGGAACATAGTAGGTACTTAATACATGTCTTTTGAATGAACACTCCAGGCAAATATTAATGTGAAACAAAGAACATGTCTAATATATGAGTAAGTACTAACTGAATGTGGTCAGTTTTGCTAGGTCACTATCTACTACCCCACATTGAACCATATGCAGTAATCCCAATTGCATTCAGTCCTGAGCAAAAAAGACTGAAAGGAGATGGACAGGGTAAGAAATAGGGATTTTCTTCTAACAGATCAATCGCATCCCAAAAGGGCCATGACCACATAACCACATCACCCCAGCCCCTGGCCATTCCTATCACGATCTTCACTCTTTCATCAGTCCAGGTGATGTGGGAAACAAAAGCAGAATAAAAATTACTACATTTCCTTATTACCTACAGCCCACTGGCAAGTGCTTGAAACAGGCAGGCTGACATTCCTCCCGGGACTCCACTGCCTTGATGTTAATACTTTGCTAAGGGCAAAAGACAATCCTAGCCTGACACCTCCCCACCCCCCAGGATCCTCTAAGTCTACTTTAATATATAAAAATCCCTTAGGGATTTCCTTTATCTCTAAACCCACACAGTACATACTGGCAATCATACCCCAAGAATAGGGTCTACTGATATGCATCTGAAGGCTCTCATGACTAAAAGTTTTATTAGACAGTAATAAATAACCTTTTCCTAATAATAGCTAGCCACCTCAAGGTCCTGGAAACCTTGCTTCCAAAATTCTTTAAAGATTTGTGCTTGCCTAACCCCCTCCCAACTTGACCCCAGTGCAGCTCTTTCTGCTCATGGGTCCTGTCCCCATGCTTTAATAAAACCACCTCTTTGCACCAATGATGTCTTAATAATTATTTCTTGGACATCAGCTTTGAACCCTAATATTCTTTCCTACACCAGAGTCGCAGACATGTAGTTTTGGAATGTTGGGTGAGGTCCAGGATCAATGGCCAAGAAAGAATTCTTGTCCCTGGAAGTTAGGTCACTGGTAAGAACACTTTTTCTAGTAAATCACTGAGGGAGACTCCTGTCCTACAGGACTGTAATCTCCATTAATCAGCCATTTGTTTTCCCTTCCCTTAGTTTTAGGGCAGCCAGGAGTGCCTGAGGAATGTCACACATATCCCACCCAGGAGTGGTAGTGATGTAGGATAGACATTAGAGCTCGAAGCTGATGGTCAAGAAAGAATTCTTAAGATGTCTTTGGTGCAAAAAGATGATTTCATTAAAGCATGGAGGCGGGACCTGTGGGAAGGGTTAGGGAGGGTGTCAGCCTCCCAGGTATTTTGGGGGAAAAAAGACCTTGAGGAGGCTAGTTATTGTTAGGAAAGGACAGTTATTACTGTTTAGTAAAAACTCAGTCATGAGATCCTTCAGATGTATATTGGTGGATCATATGCTTGGGGTTTAGAGATAAAAGAAGTTTCCAAAGGCGTTTTCATTTGTTCAAGTAGACTTACAGTATCCTGGGGGTTGGGCCAGGATTGTTGGCCTTAGCGAAGTATTAACATCCAGGCAATAGAGTCCCTATAGGAAGGCCACTCTGCCCGTTTCAGAGACATGACAATGGGCTGTAAATTCAACAACTTTTCTTCTTCCTCTGTTTACCACATGGAGGGGGTGGTGGTGGCAGCATGTCAGCTCCCTCATTGAAAGCAGCCCGCAGAACTGGAACCACAGTATCCCCCAGAGCTGACGCTGCAGCAGGAAGAGATTGGGGTGCACTTGGGGACACATCTAGGGGTGGTGATCCTGGCAGTCACTCCAGAGGCAGTTGGCTTTGCTGATGGATCTGCTGACAGGA
This sequence comes from Spilogale gracilis, assembly GCA_004023965.1. Classification (NCBI taxonomy): domain Eukaryota; kingdom Metazoa; phylum Chordata; class Mammalia; order Carnivora; family Mephitidae; genus Spilogale; species Spilogale gracilis. The sequence goes on along the minus strand of PITA01006017.1, from coordinate 46,078 downwards.
CGTTTTGGTGGGATTTCAGAAAACCTGAATGAGAAGACAAACCCAGAACTCAACCTCCAGAGCCATTAAATTTCTCCCTATTTTGAAATCTTTCCTCCAGGTTGGGGAGGGATATCTAAAATATGTGCACATCTTCTTCCTCCATTTCTCAGTTAATGGACACTTAGGCTGTTTATTATCTATCTACCTATCATCTATCATCTATCTATCATCTATCTATCTATGTCTATCTAGCTATTATCTATCCATGTATCTATTATCTATCTATCTATCATCTATCTATCTATCTATCTATCTATCTATATATATATATATATATATATATATAATGGACTATTACTCAACCATAAAAAGGACTGAAATCTCACCATTTGCGATGACATGAGAATGAGCTAGAGAGTATAATGCTATGTAAAATAAATCCTTGCAGGAAAAACAAATACCATATGATTTCATTTATGTGTGGAATTTAAAAATAAAACTCAAATTGTGTGATCAGACTTGTATTTTGTTCTATTTTACCAAAGCTCCTTCTCAGAGCTGGAATCCTTGGAGTCTGTTACAGTGAGATCTTTAATTCAGTGGACCTCGCCCACTGTAGCGTGAAGTAAATGCAAGACCCCTTCCAACTGCCAGCCAGAGCTACTTCAGGTGACGGCAGCAGAAGCACGGATGCGTGTGTCAGCCCAGGACACAGGCCATGGGTAGGCAGACCCGGAAATGCAGCGGCATGAAGGGCCCTCATGAGTCTCTGGGAAGTTACTTCCTGTGTCATGACTGCTGCTTATTTGATTAATATCTTATTATTCTACCCTTGTTCTAGAGTTTGTGTTTATGTCTATGATTACAAAATGATTTTACATTACATGCAAAATGATTTTATGATTTTATGATTTACATAAAAATTAACATCTTAACATTCTGAAGCTCTGTTTGAATTTTAGATCATCTAAGAGTCAATGTCCCGATTTAGAATTGATTATAAAGCTGTTGCTGGAGAACTATGTATGAGAGTGGTTTTAATGACTTTAACCCAGAATTGGAGAGCATCTCTTTCAAATAATAATGGGTTCAAACTGTATTTCGTTGTTTTCATTTGTATTTCTTTATTTGGGAGAGTGAACATTTTTTTCCAAATATCTATTATTTCTTTGAAGTCTCTATTTTGTGGATTTTAAAATAATTATTGTCCATTTCTTTAAGCTCTTATTTTTTTAGAGGTGGAGGGAAAGGGCAAGAGAGAGAGAATCGTAAGGAGGCTCACACCCAGCATGTGAGTCTGATAAGGATCTCTGTCCCACGACCCAGAGACCATGACCTGAGCCGAAATCAGGAGTCAGACACTTAACCGACTGAGCCACCCAGGCGCCCCACTGTCTAGGCTCTTACATGTTCTTATTGCTCACATGTGATTTTGAAAGACATTAAGTCACATAATTTAGTCACTTATATCTCCAACAAATGCTACAGATTTGATTGATATTTTATTAGTTGTTCTTCCTTAAAAGAGAATGGCATGATTCTTGATGAATCAAGTCTTCTGTAAGTGTAAGAGATGGGGACTGTGGTGGTGACCCAGGCAGCACCTGCCACCCTCAGGGATGAAGCTACCGCTGGAAGACACCGGAGGGGGACGAGAGACTGGGCACTGGAGTGGGGGACTCTTTGGAGGGAGTGGCATTACTGCTGGCTCTGCTGGCAGGAGTTCAATAGAAGAGAAGGTCAATGCAGCTGAAAGAGAACACAAGATATTTTCATGTGCGTTAAGCTTTATGTAGTGTTCCTTCCAGTCCACTCTTATATATTTCTACAAAAATAATGAGTTAACCTCAGAAAAGATTTAAGAAGTCTTCCTGCAATTTCAGTAAACTTTATATTGATCTATGTACTTAAAAAAAAGTTATTTCATTCTACCTACCAGATGAGTTATGTGTCCACTGGGAATTCAGAAGTGGGAGTGGTGCTAGCGTTTCCAGACTTGCCTGGGGACCTGGTACCCAAGTAGAACAGGGCAGCCTTCAGAGACAGGCCTTTGGGAAGCCAGCCCCAGGGCAGGGTTGGCACAGACTCAAGTACAGCTGCTCTTCTGCATCCAGTGAGAGCGCCAGTTTCAGATGAGGCTCATGACACGTGTCATCTAGAAGCATCGCACTTCTACATCCCTATGTCAGAAAGCTAGTTTTATTTCAGATATAAATAAAACAAATCCATTTTGCATATTTCTTCACATATCCCCTTCTCATGGTTGCCTGATCATTGCACTCATGCCGCCTCTGAAAACTCACCAGCTGTATCTCTACCTCTGCCCAGAGCCTACTCTGGGTTTCCAAAAACATTCACGCTGATTACAGACCTGAACACAGAGAAGTGGGCAGGTTTCGGGACAGTTGGAGCAGGTGAGGAGCCAGTTCCAGGGACCTTTGAGGTAAGCTGGGACCCTGGGTGAGGCAGGGGGCAGCACCTCACAACTGAATGTGTGCAGGGTCACCCCTGACATTCATCTGCTCCCCTACAGTTCTTCATTCACCCGCCCGGAGGCCATGGGGTCTTCAGCTGCCCAGTGCTGCGGTTAGGGCTCCTGACTGGGTATTCCTCATGACAGAATCCCAGTGTCTGAGCCCTGGTACCAGGGTCTGTTTGTTTGGGTCACCATAATCCTCTCTCTAGTATTACATAGCACGGCATGATCTGGGTCATCTGAAAACATAAAGCAGATGTATAGCTGTACGGGACAAAGTGTTATATAAGAAGAACACAGAACCACGTCTCTCAGCAGATTATCTTAAATTAAGACTCAACACTATTGTAAGATAATTGGCAATAATATATATGTGTTTGCAAAACAATAAAATTGTTATTGGTTGAGGGGTCCCCAACCATGAAAATAGTATAGTGATGTTCCCAGAAAAACAGGAAAAAAGCTAAAGTCAGTTAAATTTAGACCCTGGAAGGGTGCCCTGGTGGCTCAGTTGGTTAAGCAACTGCCTTCGGCTCAGGTCATGGTCCCGGAGACCCGGGATCGAGCCCCGCATCGGGCTTCCTGCTTCTCCCTCTCTCACTCCCCCTGCTTGTGTTCCCTCTATAGCTGTGGTTCTTTCTGTTAAATAAATAAATAAAATCTTAAAAAAAAAATTAGACCCTGGAGACTTTTTGGATGGATACTCTGAAGGTTTATCTCCCCTTAAGCTTCTGTCCTCCCTCCCCTCTGTTCATCGGCTTCAGACTGATTTTCTGAATGGTGCTTTCTTCCCTCTGAGGGGTGGAACAGGGCCTCCCTCCTGCATCAGTAGCCAGTGCAGGGTGGAGAGGAGAAGGGAATCATAATTCTGAGCTCTGCATGGCCACTGTTTTCCCTTACTGATAAGGACAGGTCAGGGTGGCTGCCTTCAGGGAGCACCTCAGTACGCCCAAATGCCGCAGTGAATTCCCTTCTGGGAACCCCATGGGTACCTCGCCCACCTTTCCTCTCAGATTCACCTCAGAGCACTTGGCCCTTGCTGTTGTTAGAGCCATGGCAGTGGCAGAGTATATATAAATGTATGAATTTTTATGTTGAAAGGCACACTTTTGACTCTTCCAAGCATATTGAAGCACCGATAGTGAGGCTGTCATTCTGCTTCCAGATACCCTGGGATCCAATGACCTTTTCTAGAAGACCATGCTCTGGAAGAGAAAAGAAGTGGCAGATAATAATGGTTAGGTGTTCATCCTTAGAACAAGACTGCTTGGGTCCAACTCCCTACCACGCGACGCACGTGTGAGCTTGAGCTAGTTACTTAACTTCTCTTCTCCTCAGTTACAACATTGCTTTGCTTTGCATGACAGCCATTCATTTTTGTTGATGTCATAACCTGCTCTTTTGTTCACTCCTTTTATTGTTTGGCAGCAGTGCCATTGACTTTTTGGGTTTTGTAGGTTTATCATTTCACTAGCAAACAGAGTTAATCTTACCTCTTTCTTGCAAATTCTTATTATGCCTCTAACATTTTCTCTTGTGTAATTTCATTGGCTAGTATCTTAAATACAATGTTGAAAGGCATTGGACAGTGAGCAAATTTTTTTCTAAATCTAATGGAAAACCCTCTAGATTTCCTCCCATTCCACTCTGGATTTTCGCCTGAGTTATATGTATTTAAGACAAGAAAGATTTTTTTTTAAACTTATAATTAAAAGGTGTAGAGGCTGCTTTTAGGCAAATAAGCTTGAGCAATGAAATGTAGAAAGGACCCACAGAGGTGCCCTGGCTGAGTACAGACAGGCCCATCAGCTGGCCCATCTCAAAGTACTCACAGGCCCTGACTGACCAGTGGGCTGCTTAGAACCAGGCACAGTCACCAAGAAAGTGAAAATTCCAGAGATTGCCGTACTTCCTCACTTTCTCCCTTTATTTTTTTTTTATTGTTACTGAAATTTTTTTTCCAGTGTTCCAAGATTCATTCCCCATTCCCCACACCCAGTGCTCCAGGCTTTAGGTGTCCCCAGTACCCACCACCAGGCTCTCCCATCCCTCCACCCCCCTCCCTCCAAGTCCCTCAGTTTGTTTCTGTGTCCAAAGTCTCTGTGGTTTCGTTTAATAGCTTTAAGTGGACCTGATATCCAGCTCCCTTTAGACCTTCTCTGACCTCAGACCGCCTTGGACTTCTTGTAAAGTGCTTGGGTCCGCGCTCTGTATTGAAACTATTGAACCACTGTCTTTCCCATCGGTCTAAAACCTTCATATTCATGTATAATGCCTGTCTCATATAAGGCTCCCGGTGCATTTTTGGTAAACAGACAAAAAAGAAATGAAAGAACTTGTATCATGATTACAGGAAAGCAAATTATGCAAATTAGGAATTAACTTACAAGTCTGCTGATGCTGCCGCTACTGATGATCATGGTGACAGTGCTGTTGGTGACAGTGGTGACCAAAATCTCTTAGTCGGACCAGCCTACTCCTGCTCCCACAGGTGTTGCTGTCACCTGGTGGTGATGAGGGGCATGGTCACCGAAGGCCATGACTTGTCAATGGTGAGGGGTCTCTCTCCAGCTCTCTCCTCAGGGTCCTTGAATTAAGATGTCAGTGTTCGTGTATCTCTTCTCTAAATGCTGAGCATTTAGATTGTTTCTGATTTTTCTTCAACTATAAAATGCTGCTGTAGACTTGATTTCATTAGTGTCCTTGGCATATGCAAGTGTTTTATTATTTAAGAAACTAAAATTTAAAATTGTTGAGAGAGTATGTCATTTTTTTTTTGTTGGAATAGTTATGAAAAGTTTATCTGTGACATTCCCACTAATTAATGACACTCCCACCATGGTCTGTACAGATAGATCTTTTCTAAACTTGATTAGTATTTAATACCATAAAACCATTGTTTCTAATATTTGCCAACTTGGAGGGCAAAAATGATATAAAGCTATCTATTTAACCTGTAGTTCTTCAAGTACCTAAAAGTTTTGGCATGTCATTTTATACATATTTGCTACCTGATTTTCTTCTTTTGTAAAAGTCTTGCCCATAGATACATTCATCCATAATAAGATAATTTTTATCTTAATGAGTTATTTCTATATTCTGAATTTATTTCCTTGCTTACAATGTGTACTAGAAATATTTCTCTTGATTTATTGCTCTTGTTTAAACCTTTTAAAAAATAACATTGGCAACAGAAAAATTTTGAATATTGTCACATTTATTAGCCTTGTGCTTTCTAGTGTTTTCTTTCATATCTTGTTTTTATTTTCATTTATATTTAATTTGTTAATTTTCAATTTTTATTATATTATTTTATTTTTTAAGTATTCCAAGATTCATTGCCCATGCCCCACACCCAGGGATCCATGCAATACGTGCCCTCAATACACCACCAGGCTCTCCCATCCCTCCACCCCCCTCCCTCCAAGATCCTCAGTTTGTTTCTGTGTCCAAAGTCTCTGTTGTTTCGTCTCCCTCCCCGATTTACCCCACTTCCCATTTCCTTTCCTTCTGCCACTGTCCTCCAGGTTACCCCTCATGCACCACAAGTAAGTGAAACCATGCGATACTTGACTCTCTCTTCTTGGCTTATTTCACTCAGCATAATCTCTTCCAGTCCGGTCCATGTTGCTACAAAAGTTGGGTATTCATCCTTTCTGACGGAGGCGTAGTATTCCATTGTATATATGTACCACATCTTCTTTATCCATTCATCTGTTGAAGGGCACCTGGGCTCTTTCCAGTATGGCTATTGTGGCCATTGCTGTAATGAACATCGGGGTAAATACGGCCTTTCTTTTCACTGCATCTGTATCTTTGGGGAAAATGCCCAGTAGTGCAATTGCAAGATCATAGGGTAGCTCTATTTTTAATTTTTTAAAGAATCTCCACACTGTTTTCCATAGCAGCTACTCCAACTTGCATTCCCACCAATAGTGTAAGAGGGTTCCCCTTTCTCCACAGCATCTCCAACACTTATTGTTTCCTGTCCTGTTAATTTTGGTCATTCTTCCTGGTGTAAGGTGGTATCTCAATGTGGTTTTGATTTGAATTTACTTGAGACCTAGTGATGATAAACATTTTTCATGTGTCTGTTAGCCATTTGTATATCTTCTATGGAGAAGTGCCTCTTCATGTCTCCTGCCCATTTTTGATGTGATGAACTTTATTTTGGTTGTTGAGTTTGAGGAGTTCTTTATACATCTTGGATATCATCCCTTTATCGGTAGTGTCATTTGCGAATATCCTCTCCCTTTCCATGGGTTGCCTCTTTGTTTTGTTGACAGTTTCCTTGGCTATGCAGAAGCTTTTTTTTTTTTTTATGAAGTCCCAAAAGTTCATTTTCACTTTTATTTCCTTTGCCTTTGGAGATGTGTCTTGAAAGAAGTTGCTGTGGCCGAGATCAAAGAGGTTACTGCCTATGTTCTCCTCTAGGATTTTGATAGATTCTTGTCTTACATTGAGGCTTTCATCCATTTCGAGTTTATCTTTCTGTGTGGTATAGGAGAATGGTCGAGTTTCATTCTTCTATATGTAGCTGTCCAATTCTTCCAACACCATTAATTGAAAAGACTTTTTTCCACTGGATATTTTTTCCTGCTTTGTCAAAGATGATTTGACCATAGATTTGTGGGTCCATATCTGGACTCTCTACTCTGTTCCATTGGTCTATGCATCTGTTTTTGTGCCAGTGCCATGCTGTCTTGGTGATCACAGCTTTGTAATAAAGTTTGAAATCAGGTAACGTGATGCCCTCAGCTTTGTTTTTGTTTCTCAACATTTCCTTAGCAATTCGGGGTCTTTTCTGGTTCTATATAAATTTTCAGAGTGTATATTATTGCACTTTGAAAAATATTGGTGGAATTTTGATCAGAATGGCATTGAAAGTGTAGATTGCTCTGGGCAGTATATACATTTTAACAAAGTTTATTCTTCCAATCCATGAGCATGGAATGCTCTTCCATCTTTTTGTGTCTTCTTCAATTTCTTTCATGAGTGTTCTGTAGTTCCTTGAGTACAGATCCTTAACTTCTTTGTTTGGGTTTATTCCTAGGTATCTTATGTGTTTTGGTGCTATAGTAAATGGAATTGATTCTCTGATTTCCCTTTCTATATTTTCATTGTTAGTGTATAAGAACACAACTGATTTCTGTGCGTTGATTTTGTATCCTGCCACATTACCAAATTGTTGTATGAGTTCTAGTAGTTTGGGGGTAGAGTCTTTTGGGTTTTCCATAGAGAGTATCCTTTCATCTGCAAAGACAGAAAGAATTTGACTTCTTTGCCAAGTTGAATACCTTTTATTTCTTTTTGTTGTCTGATTGCTGTTGATAGGACTTCTAACACTATGTTGAACAATAATAGTGGTGAGTGGGCATTCTTGTCTTGTTCCTGATCTCAAAGGGAAGGCTGTCAGCTTTTCCCCATTGAGAATGATATTTGCTATGGGTTTTTCATAGATAGATTTTATGAGGTTGAGTAATGTTCCCTCTATCCCTATACTTTAAAGAGTTTTAATCAGGAATGGATGTTGTATTTTGTCAAATGCTTTTTCTGCATCAATTGAGAAGACCATGTGGTTCTTCTTTCTTCTCTTATTGATTTATTCTATCATGTTGATTGATTTGCAAATGTTGAACCTCCCCTGCCTCCCAGGGATAAATCCCACCTAGTCATGGTGGATAATCATTTTTTTTTTAAAGATTTTATTTATTTGACAGAGAGAAACACAGCCAGAGAGGGAACACAAGCAGGGGGAGGGATGGAGGGAGAAGCAGGCTTCCTGCCGAGCAGGGAGCCCGATGTGGGACTCGATCCCGGGTCTCCAGGATCATGCCCTGAGCCGAAGGCAGTCGCTTAACCAACTGAGCCACCCAGGCGTCCCATGGTGGATAATCATTTTAATGTACCGTTGGATCCTATTAGCTAGGATCTTGTCAAGAATCTTGGCATCCGTATTCATTAGGGTAATTGGTCTTCAATTCTCATTTTTGATGGGTCTTTTCCTAGTTTGGGGATTAAAGTAATGCTGGCTTCATAGAAAGAGGCTGGAAGTTTTTCTTCTGTTTCTACTTTTTGAAACAGCTTTGGGAGAATGGGTATTATTTCTTCTTTGAATTTTTGGTAAAATTCCCAAGGGATCCAACAGGTCCTGGGCTCTTGTTTTTGGGAGGTTTTTGATCACTGCTTCAATCTTATTACTAGATATTGGTATATTCAGATTGTTGATTTCTTCCTGATTCAGTCTTGGAAGTTTAGAGGTTTCCAGGAATGCATCCATACTTCTAGGTTGATAAACTTATTGGCATATAACTGTTGATAGTAATTTCTGATGATTGTTTCTATTTCCTTGGTGTTAGTCATGATCTCTCCCATTTCATTCATAATTTTATTAATTTGTGTTCTTTCCACTTTCTTTTGGATTAATTTGGACAATGGCTTATTGATCTTTTTAATTCTTTCAACGAACCAGCTTCTAGTTTCATTGATGTGTATCTCAAGTTTCAAATTCAGTGATCACTGCTCTAATCTTAATTATTTGCCTTCTTATTTGTGGGATTGGCTTAATTTGTTGTTGATTTTTTACTTCTTTAAGGTGTAATAAGATTTGGTATATTTTGGATTTTTCAGTTTTTTTGAGTGAGGCTTGGATGGCTATGTATTTCCCCCTTAGGACTGCCTTTGCTGTATCCCATAGGTTTTGGATCAATGTATCTTTATTCTCATTGGTTTTCATGAAATGTTTAAGTTCTGCTGTGGTTTCCTGGTTGATCCAAACATTTTTGAGCAGGACAGTCTTAGGCTTCTAAGGGTTTGAATTCCTTCTGAACTTTTTGTTGTGTTTGAGTTCCAGTTTCAAGGCATTGTGGTCAGAGACTATGCATGAAGTAATTTCAGTCTTTTGTTATTGGTTTTGAATGAGTATTCTGCTGTTTTAGGGTGAAATGTTCTGAATATATTTATGAGATCCATCTGGTCTAATGTGTCAGATATTCTATAATTAATGTATTTGTATCAATATACTCTTTATTTTGCTTAACAGTTGGCTTATGTAGTTGGCTGATCCCATGTTGGGGGCATAAATATTTACAGTTGCTAGATCTTCTTGGTGTATAGACCCTTTAAGAATGATGTAGTGCCCTTCTGTATCACTGACTATAGTCTTTAGATTAAAATACAATTTGTCTGATATGATAATCACTATCTCAACTTTCTTTTGAGGTCCATTGGCATGAAAGATGGTTCCCCATCCCTTCACTTTCAGGCTGGATGTATCTTTAGATTCAAAATGTGTCTCTGGTAGACAGCATATGGATGTGTCCTATCGTTTTATCTAGTCTGCAACCCAGTACTGTTTTAGCAGAGCATTTAGGCTATTCACACTGAGAGTGATTATTGAAAGATATGTTTTGTGACATCATGTTGCCTGTGAAGTTCTTGTCTCTATAAATTTCTTCTGTAAATTTCTGTTCTGTGTCACTCTTGGGTTCTTTACTCTTTTATAGAACCGCCCATTAATATTTCTTGTAGTGCTGGCTCAGTGGTCACATAATGTTTTATACCTTGCCTGTCCTGGAAGCTCTTTATCTCTCCTTCCTTTCTGAAAGTCAGACTTCCTGGGTACATTATCCTTGGTCATATATATATATAATTTCCTAAATATGTCTTGCCAGACATATTTTCTGGATTGCCAGGTTTCTCTGAACAGGTCTGAAATTATTCTGATGGTCCTCTATACATGAGGGAGCTCTTCTCGCCAGCTGCCCTTAAGACTTATTATTTGAATTTATGATTCATGAATTTCACAATTATGTGCCTGGAGATTTTTCTAGCCTCATTGATCTTATGGGGGTGTCTTCCCTGTCTCTAGGACATGAAAACTTATTTCATTCCCCCAGATTAGGGAAATTTTCATCCAGCATTTGTTCAACTATATCTTCTAGGCTTCTCTCTCTCTCTCTCTCTCAACTCCCTCAGGCATTCCAATAATTCTGATATTGGAGCATTTCATGGCATCATTTATTTCCCTAATTCTATTTTCATGGGATTTTAGGTGTTTGTTCCAAGACTTCTCTTGCTCCTCCTTCTCAATCCATCCGTCTTCTAGATCACTAACGTGATCTTCTGCTTCACTTACTCTAGCTGTTAGTGTATTTAAATTAGATTGGATCTCATTGATAGCATTTTAAACCTCTGCCAGTTTGGCCTTCACTTCCTCCCTTAGAGCTTCTATCTTGCCACTAATGGTCTTTTTCAACTCAGCCATTGCTTGGATGATTGCTGCCCTGACTTCCATTTCTGTCACATTGTTTATGTCCATATCCAGTAGTTCTGTGACAGGGGTTGCAGTCTCTGAGTTTTTCTTCTGTTGGGTGTTCCTCCTCCAGGTCATTTTGGTGAGGGGTGGTTGAGGGGATGTATAGCTGAATATATCAACCACGATCCAGGAAAGTTCCCTGTTGGAACTTTCAGAAGTTTTGGAACAATCAGAAGTCTCCACAGAAAGGAAGAAGATAGAAAAAAGAGAGTGAAAAAAAGCAAGAAAAAACCTGGCCAAGATGGTCCCCAATGGTAGGATTTTTATGGCACAAAAAACAAAAAGAAAAAAACAAAAAGACTGTCAAAAGTAAAAGAAAGGAGAAAAAAACAAAAAGGAAAAGCCAGCCCAAATGGACCCTAAGTATAATATTTATGTAGTACTGAGGCAAAAACAAATACACAGAGACACTGACAGAAGAATAAGATGGGAAGGTAAGCATAAACCCTTGTTATGGACAAGGAAAGTATTTCAGTTCCTCCTGGGTGTATCTTGTAATTATTGTTAGAGGACTCGACTTTCTAGAGATATAGGGAAATTAAAACTGGTTTGTATATAGGGGTAGTATTGGATAGGAATGAAGGATTACCTTGAAGCTTATATCTATATTATATTTAAGAAAAGAAACAGCAACAAACAAACAAACAAAGGTACATGTATGAAAAAAGTTCAAGTTAAAACGTTATTATGGAATATTGTATTAAATATCAAGTTGTAATAATAAGTGGGTTAAAAATAAAAGAACAAGAATCATGAGACTGGATTTAAAATTTTAAAAAAAAACCTTTAAAGTAAAAATGAAAAGAAGTTAAAAAAATAAAATGAAAAGCTGTATCTAAAAATGTTCAGGTTTTATGAAACATAAGAGATTTTGGACTCAGAAACAAACTGAGGGCCTTGGAGGGGAGGGGGTGGGGGGATGGGAGACCCTGGTGGTGGGTATTGAGGGTACATATTGCATGGAGCACTGGGTATGGGGTATAAACAATGAATCTTGGAACACTGAAAATAAATTAATTAATTTAAGAAAAAGATCAGCTGATAAAAATGTACAGGTTTTGGGGTGGTCCCAGGGGCTTAATATTGGTTTTTTTTCCCCCAATTTTAGGATTTTATAGTTTTATGGAGACCCTTTGGTGGTTGTCCTCTTGTTCTTCTGGCTTGCCTCTGGGGGAGGGGCCTGCCACATTGTTTTTCAGTCAATCTATGCTGGGTCACAGTGCCCCCTATCTAGGGGCTGGGCTCTATGGAAATTGGTTTTTCAAGCTTTTGTTCTCTGGAGGTTTTTGTTCTTTTGTGGCTTTTTGCAGCTTTTTGGAGATTCAGAGCAAAGTAATTTGTCTGCACCCAGACCTCTGTCTCAGAGAGAAGCCTCAGTCCACTCCCCCCTAGGTGGCCCAGGGCACACAGACTCCCCCTCTACACTGTCCCCTGCACCCCACCACCTCTCACAGGTATAACACACCCCCAGTTGCCAGTCAGAATGGCGCCTGAGGCCCCTGCTTGTCCTTTCACTCCCGTGACACAGAAACCGGGAGTGATATCGCTTTGTGTGAGCCTGTTGCTATTGGATCCATTATCTGGAGCCCACACCCACCCTGGGTGCTCCCGGGCCTGGCGGTCCCATACATCGTGCAGAAGGTTGCAGGAGGAGTGACCCCCAACCTAGCCCAAGCGGTGGTGCAAGTACAGTTTCAGGGACTCCGTGCCAGTCCCGACCATGGTCTTATATCCCTGCCAGTGGCTCTCAGATTCCCCCAATTGCCTCTGAAGGCCTTTGTTTTTGAGTGCTTTTAACCCGACTGCAAGGTGACGCTCTACCCAAGCCCAGGGCACATTCTTATTGGGGTGTTACTTTCCAGTGGGTCACCTCTGGTGGCTCCCTCTCCCTTCTGTTTCCCCTCCGAAATTAGTCCAAGAGCTCCTGCTCCACTTTACCTCTCCGCTGATGCTCTTCTGCCCCCATGGAGATCCGGAAGTGTGTCGTCTTACATCCCAGGCTGATTCCATGGGTGTTCAGAGTGTTCTGGTAGATATTTAGCTCACTTCAGGGGACCGTTTGAAACCGGGTCTCCTACTTCTCCACCATCTTGTCCCCCCTCTATTGTATCTTGCTTTTAATAGCCCACATTATTCCAAGCTTAAAAGATATTATCCTACATTCTATTCCATAAACTTTCAGAGTTTTGATTTTTAATTTAGACGTTTAAGGTGTCTAGAATTTCTTTTTGTGACTATTAAGGGCTTCTATTTTTAAATACTAACTTTGTCATATATTAACTTCCCAAATATTCATGGGTCTTCTCTCATCCTGTATTTTATTTTACTGATGCCTCAGTTTATTTTATTAATGCATCATATTTGTTTTTAATGGCACTATGAAACTGTTCTAATTATTAAAATTTCTTAACAAAATTTTTCAAATCTAGTGAATGAAATTTTCTTTACTCTATTTTCTAAGAATATCCTGGCAATTCAAGCTAGGCAGTAAAGTTAGGGGGAAAAAAATAAAACACATTCATATGAGAAACAACAAAACATTACTTGCATTACTTTAGATTATCTGATTGTATATATAGAAAAATAAAGCAATTACATAGACACACCATGAAGATAGAATTTAAGTTTCCATATATAAGATGAATATATAAAAATCAACCAACAGGTAGGAAAAGTTTTTTGAAGTTCCAGTTATGGGATCGTTAAAAATCCAAAGTATTTTAAACAACTTTTTTTTTTTAAATTTCAGAAAGAAAGAGAGCACACAGAAGCATGAACCAGGGTGGGACTTGGGGCTGGAGTGGGGGAGGCTGGGATGGGGAATAGGGAGAAATAGGCTCCCTGCTGATCAGAGAACCCGATGCAGGTCCTGGGATCTGAGAACCCAATGCAGGTCCTGAATCTGAGCTAAAGGTTGATGCTTAACCCTCTGAGTTACCCAGGCACTCCCTAAATATGAAGTATTTTAAAAGAAATCTAACCTCTAAATTTGAAGACATGCAACATACCTTTGATAAAATTTGAGAGACACTGAAGATTTAAGTACATAGATAAATAGATCATGCTTATAGCCCAGTGGACTTAGTATTACAAAAATGCTCTTACATACAAATCAACTATAGACTCAGTTAAATTCCATTTAAAATTCTAAACAATTTTTTTCATATCTTTGTTGAGATATAATTCACATACCATGTTATTTGCCCATGGAAAGTGTACAATTCAATAATTTTAAGATACTCGGAGTTGAAACTATCATCATTATCTAATTTTAAAACATTTTTGTGATCCAGGACGGAGGTTCCTCAAGAAATTATGAGCACTCTTGTACAAGTTTTTATGAAGATGTATGTTTCCATTTCTCTTGGAGATGTACCCAGGGGAGGAATTGTTGGCTACAGTAACCGTCTTTGACATTTTGGGGAATGATCAGTTTCCCATAGAAATTTACACACCAATAGTGTATGAGGTTTTCAATTTCTCTCCAACCTTGCAAAGACTTGCTATTTTGTGATTTTTTTACTAGCCATTCTAGTAAGCGTGAAGTGAAACTTCATTCTGTTTTTGAGTTGTATTACTCTGATGACTAATTATGTTGAGCATGTTTTCATGTGCCATTATCCATTTATATATCTTAGAGAAATGAAAATTCAGACCCTTTGTCCATTTTTAAAGACTTTATTGATTTATTTGAAAGAGAGAGAGAGATGAGAGAGAACATGAGGGAGGAGAAGGTCAGAGGGAGAAGCAGACTCCCCGTGGAGCTGGGAGCCCAATGCTGGGCTAGATCCCGGGACTCTGGGATCATGACCTGAGCCGAAGGCAGTTGCTTGACCAACTGAGCCACCCAGGCGCTCCCTTTTGCCCGTTTTTAATTGGGTTATATGACTTTTTAATTATTGAGTTGTAAGAGTTCTTTATATGTTCTGCATACAAACTTTAATCAGATTTATCAATATGTTCTCCCTTGCTGTAGGTTGTCCTTTCACTTCCTTGATAATATTTGAAACATAAAAGTATTATATTTTGATGATCCAATCTGCCTGAACTTCAGAAGTGAGGTAAGTGGCAAAAACGGAAGTGGGACGTGGCCCAGATGCCAGTTCCACACCCCGCTACCCTCAGGCTATATCATCTCACTTAACCACGGCCAAGCCAGAGCCTGGAGAGGAGCATGATGGAGTTCATCCAGCCTATGTTGTCTAAACATTTATTTAACATTTATTTTAGAGACACTGTAGTATATGTGAACACAAAAATGGGTCAGATTCACAGTGTCCCTACCCACGAAGGCAGTGGAGTGGCAATGAGTTGTCACTTGACTTCATGTGGAGCATTTTAAATTAAACAAGGGAGTTCTGTGAATATTCCTTTCTTCATCTACTTGAATTCTAAGGAATTTTCAAATGTTGTCATGGCCTGCAGAGAAAATGAAAGTAGTTTACAATAGCTTGGTGGGTGAAACTGACCTGACGGCTCCTGGTCAAAGGTGCCGCATCCCAGGGCTCCCACGTCCTTCTGGCCACTGCGTGGGCTGAGAGCCCCCCCCCCCCCACTGAAGAACTGAAAAACTCTACTATGAGATTGCTCTCAGATGATTCCTCTTCTGAGAAATTCTTGTAGCTTAATTCTTTCTTGCACTCCACTTTTACCAGACCATCCTATGGGGGCTTCAGGGGCTCTGGGCTTGAAGGAATTTAAGGACATTGAAGGAACTGACAATGCCAGGATACTTCATGAGTAGGCATAGAGCCTTACTGTTGTATAAGGGAAAGAAGGAGGGAGGGAAGATCGGAATCTAGCACTGATACTTGCAGGGTCAGAGCAAACAGAATATTTCATAGGCTCTACCAGCCCTTTGAAGAGAAGAAAGAGGATGCCAGGGAAGCGTCACTCTAGAGCATGTTCTTGCCTTGAGATTTCTTCTATGGATTTCTCTATGATGCCCAAGGTCTGGATGAACAGTCATCCCAGAGTCAGGGCAGCAGCCTGAGCCCCCTGGGGCTCACCCCCACACCAGGCAGGGTGCTGGTGCTGGCGCCGGTGGAAGAGGTGGGGCTTACGCTGGCTCAGGCGACAGCCACCACCCCCAAACTAGGGCCACAGCAGGGAGAGACAGGACGGGAACGTGGGCTGGGCACTGAGCTGAGCATGTTGGATGGCATATGGGGGAGCGTTGGGGGGCACTCGGGAAGGGTCTGGCACGGCTGTTGGTTTTGCTGACAGAACATTTCAGCAGGACTTTTTCAACCTGAAAGTGAGTCATGAAATTCATAAGCTGTGTAAAACCAAGAATGACAATTTCATTTCTTTTAAATCATATATAATGTTCAATGATACCTAGCAGATGGACATCAGTAAACAAAAAGGACCTACTTAATTCCTTTTACTGAATAAAAATATGTGGTCTGAAAAGTCAGATATAAAAAGGAACTACTTCTTCTAGTTTTCAATGAATAGCAGGTATTTCTTATTCATCATGAACTTACATACTGTGTCTACATTCCCACAAAGTACCTTTTCTCCTAATATAAGTCCTTAACAAAACTCTGAGACCCAAACGTCTGCAAGCCCAAGGCAAGATTTTCAGAGACTCAGGCCAAACTGAGTTGTTTCTTCTCATTATGGCACCAAGTCCACGATAGAGCACGTTCCCCAGCCCCCCTTCTCCCCCCACATGCTGTTGTTCTCTTTACACCCAGCTGCTCCCCTCCCTTGTCCTGCTCAGAGCCCCATTTGGGCTCCATCTCATTCTTCTATACGTAACTGTCCAATTTTCCAAACACCATTTATTGAAGAGACTGTCTTTCTTCCACTGAATACTTTTTCCTGCTTTGTGGAAGATTATTTGACCATAGAGCTGAGGGTCCATATCTGGGCTCTCTACTTTGTTCCATTGGTCTATGTGTCTGTTTCTGCACCAGTACCCCATTGTCTTGGTGATCACAGCTTTGTAATATAGCTTGAAATCAGGCATTATGAAGCCCTCAGCTTTGTGATTCTTTTTCAAAATTTTCTGGGCAATTCAGGGTCTTTTCTGGTTACATACAATTTTTAGGATTGTTTGTTTTATAATTTTGAAAAATATCATTTGTATTTTGATTAGGATGACATTGACAATATAGATTGCTCTAGGGAGCATAGACATTTCAACAATGTTTATTCTTCTGATTCATTAGCATGGATTGTTTCTCCATAGTTTTGGTGTCTTCTTCAATTTCTTTCCTGAGGTTTCTGTTTAATAACTTTTTAACTTTCCATCTTTTTAACTTTTTTTCACATCTACAGTTTTCCATCTTTTTTTTTGTCTTCTTCAATTTTTTTCATAAGTGTTCTATAGCTTCTAGGGTATAGATCCTTCACCTCTGGTTAGGTTTATTCCCAAGTATCTTACAGTTTTTGGTGCTATTGTAAATGGAATTGATTCCCTAATTTATCTTCCTACAGTTACATTGTTCATATGTAGGAAAGCAACTGATTTCTGTGCATTGATTCTGTATCCTGTCACCTTACTGAACTGCTGTATGAGTTCTAGGAATTTAGGGTAGAGTCTTTTGGGTTTTCCACATAAAGTATCATGTCATCTGTAAAGAGAGAAAATTTGACTTCTTCTTTGCTAATTTGAGTACCTTTATTTCTTTTTGTTGTTGTCTGATGGCTGTTGCTAGGGCTTCTAGTACTATATTGAACAATAGTGGTGAGAGTGGGAATCCTTGTCATGTTCCTGACCTTAAGGTAAAAGCTCTTAGCTTTTCCCCATTGAGAATGATATTTGCTGTGGGCTTTTCATGGATAGCTTTTATGAAACTGAGGAATGTTTCCACTCCAAAGAGTTTTAATCAGGAAAGGATGCTGTATTTTGTCAAATGACTTTTCTGCACCAACTGAGAGAACCATATGGTACTTCTCTCTTATTGATTTGTTCTAGAAAATTGATTTGCAAATGTTGAACCACCCTTGCATCCCAGGATAAACCCCACCTGGTTGTGGTGCATAATCTTTTTAATGTACTGTTGGATTTTATTAGTTAGGATCTTGTTGAGAACCTTGGCATCTATATTCATCAGGATATTGGTCTGAAATTCTCCTTTTTGTTGGAGTCTTTGCCTGGTTTGAATATCAAGGTAATGTTGGCCTCATAGAAAGATTCTGGAAATTTCCCTTCTGTTTGTATTTTTTTGAAAGAGATTCAGGAGAATAGGTATTCTTTCTTTTTTGAAAGCTTGGTAGAATTCTCCAGAGAATCTGTCATGTCCTGGACTCTTGTTTTTTGTGAGGTGTTTGATCACTGCTTCAATCTCATTAATATATATGGGTCTATTCAGGTTGTCAATTTCTTCCTGTTTCAGTCTTGGAAGTTTATAGATTTCCAGGAATACATCCATTTATTCTAGGTTGCTTAACTTATTGGCATATAACTGTTGAGAGTAATTTCTGATGATTGTTTCTATTTCCTTGGTGTTAGTCAAGGTCTCTCCCCTTTCATTCATAATTGTATTAGTTTGGGTCTTCTCTCTTTTCTTTTGGATTAGTGGTTTATTGGTCTTATTAACACTTTCAAAAAACCAGCTTCTAGTTTTGTTCATGTGATCTACTGTATTTCTGGTTTCTAATTCATTGACCTCTCTTCTAATCTTAATTATTTCTCTTCTCACACTTAGGCCTCATTTCTTGTTGAAAATTTGTTGGTGAATTCCGGATTTTTCTATTTTTTTGAGTGAGGCTTGGATGGCTATTTTCCCTTCAGAACTGTCTTTGTAGTATCCCATTGGTTTTGGACCAATGTGTTTTCATTCTCATTTCATAAATTCCATGAATTAAACAATTCCATGAATTATTTAAGTTATTTTTTGATTTCCTGGTTGACCCAAACATTCTTAAGTAGGATGGTCTTCAGCTTCCAAGTGACTGAGTTTCTTCCAATATTTTTCTTATGATTGAGTTCCAAGTTTCAAAGCACTGTGGTCTGAAAATATGCAAGGAATAATCTCAATCTTTTGGTGTCAGTTGAGACCTGCTTTGTGACCCAGTATGTGGTCTATTCTCTAGAAAATTCCATGTGGTCTTGAGAAGAATGAGTATTCTGTTGTTTTAGGGTAGAATGTTCTGTATATATCAATGACATCTATCTGGTCCAGTGTGTCATTCAAAGCACTTGTTTCTTTGTTTCTGCTTAGATTATCTGTCTATTGCTGATAATGGAGCTTGAGCTCTCCTACAATTAATGTATTATTATCAACATGTCTCTTTATTTTGGTTAATAGTTGGCTTATGTAGTTGGGTGCTTCCATGTTGAGGGCACAGCTATTTATAACTGTTAAGTCCTCTTGTTGGATAGATCTTTTAAGAAGGATATACTGTCCTTCTGTATCCCTAACTATAGTTCTTATCTTAAAATCTAATTTGTCTGATATGAGAATTTCTATCCCACCTCTCTTTTGAGGTCTGTTCACATGAAAAATATTTCTCCCTCCTGTCACTTTCAATCTGGATGTATATTCAGGTTCAAAATGAGTCTCTTATAGATAGCATATGGATGGGTCCTGTCTTTTAACCCAGTCTACAGCCCTGTGTCATTTCACAGGAGCATTTAGGTCATTCACATTGAGAGTGATTATTGAAATATATGATTTTATTGTCATCATGCTGCCTGTGAAGTCTTTGTTTATATAGATTGTCTCTGTAAATTTTTGCTCTATATCACTCTTGGGGTCTTTCTCCTTTTATAGACCCCCCCAACATTTCTTGCATGGCAGGGTTAGTGATCATGTACTCTTTCAATTTCAATATTTCCTGGAAGCTCTTCATCTCTCCACCCATTCTGAATGACAGCCTTGCTAGATAAAGTATTTTTGGCTGCATGTTCTTCTCATTTAGTAACCTGAATATGGGTCTCTGTGGACAGGTCTGACATTATTCTGATGTTTCTCCCTCTGTACATAAGGAATATCTTCCCCCTAACTGCCCTTAAGATGGCATCTTTGATTCTAAGATTTGCGAGTTTTACTATTACTTTGCAGGATTTTGGTCTGTTCTCCTCGATTTTGGGAGGGGTTCTCTCTGCCTCTAGGACATGAAAGCTTGGTTAATTCCCCAGATTGGGGAAGTTCTCAGCTACAATTTGCTCAAATATATCTTCTAGTCCTTTCTCTCTCTTCCCCCTCAGGGATCCCAATAATTCTGACACTGGAATGTTTCATGGCATCATTTATTTCTCTAATTGTTCTCATGGATTTTTAAGGTTTTTATTCTTAATAAAAATCTTCCACTCCTCTGACATCTTGCCCCTCCTCCAGCATACATTTTACGAGATTTAAAAAAAAAATACTTTAGGGCCCCTGGGTGGCTCAGTGGGTTAAAGCCTCTGCCTTTGGCTCAGGTCATGATCTCAGGGTCCTGGGATCGAGGCCTGCATCGGGCTCTCTGCTCAGCAGGGAGCCTGCTTCCTCCTCTCTCTCTGCCTGCCTCTCTGCCTACTTGTGATCTCTCTGTCAAATAAATAAAATCTTGAAAAAATGCTTTAATGAATTGTATCAAAGTGCTCAAACAGGAAAATAACAACAATAATTTTTTTAAAAAGATTTTATTTATTTATTTGACAGAGAGAGCATAAGCAGGGGGACTAGCAGGCAGAGAGAGAGGGAGAAGCAGGCTTCCCACTTAGCAAGGAGACTGACATGGGATTTGATCTCAGAACCCTGGGATCATTACTTGAGCCAAGGACAGACACTTAACCAACTGAGCCACCCAGATGCCCCAAGAACAATAATTATTTTAGTTATTAAATAAAATATAGGATACAAGGATAAATAGATTTAAATAAATAGACACATGAATATATAAAGAGGGCCATGTGAATCAAAGATGAGAGGATAGCATGCATGCCACAAGATTAATGTCATTGTGTTCACTTGAGGTCTATGAAAACACAAGAGAAGGAAAAAGGAAATCAGAATCATATACAAATAACATTTTAGCAACAGTTAAATAATAAGACAGAAGGTACTCTTCTCCCTGGCCACAAAATCTGTAATGCCAAAAAAACATGAAGTCTTTTGGGTTTCCTGTTTTTTATCACCTGTGTGACATTCCAGTCATCTGTGGACCCACAGGGCAGGGAATGGAGGGACTTGAGAGCTTGTGCACAGGTGCATGAGTGTTGGAGCCTTCTCTGAGGTGGACTCAGGGCAGAGAATGAGATGGCACTGGAATAAAGTCACCTCTTCACAGGACCTGGGAGGGTGTGAAGCCCAGCTCATTGCTCTTGGGTCTCAGAGTCAAGCAGATAGGAGGCAGGGATAAAAGCTAGTGACTCCTGTGAAAGCCCAGGATGAGCTGCCATTTTGGAACTCCTCAGAGTAAATGAAGAAGTTGGAAGTTTGAGTGAAAAGCGTGTGGAGTTTGTGGTAGAGGAGGAGGGCTAAGCCACTCATAATTAACCCTAAAATGAATAAGGAATGATAAAGACCAAAGCAAATTTTGAGCATAAAATGTGAGGTTTATTGTCACATCAGGAAAAACATCAGAGGAAAAAGTTAGAATGTCTAGTGAATAATTGAATGATGGGTCAAACAGAAATATCTACCACTAAAATATTCCCAGTGTCCTTGGACTCTTTCAGCCTCCTAGTTATAGGGAAGAGAGGGGAGAAAAGAAAGCATCTGGTGGGACCAGGCCCAGGATTACTTTCTCTCTCTTTGTTACTTCTTCATTGTCCTCAGGATCTAAGTCAGGAGCAGCCCCCAGAGCCATGGCAGAAGCTGAACGCCCCCTCTCCCATCAAGGGTTCACACTCATAGCTGTCAGTGAGCTGGTGTCAGTACCAGTGGAAGAGAAAGGGCCTCTGGGGCTTCAGGCAACACCCGCCATCCCAGAGTTGGGGTCACAGCAGAAAGCGCCTGGAGGTGGACAGTCGGGGAAGACTTAGGGCTGGAGCACTTTGGGAAATGCTTGGGAGGAGTTGACACTGCTGCTTATTCTGCTGACAGGACATCTCAGCTGGAATTAAGGCAAACTTAAATCCAAATAAAACATAGAAGAACATGTTCTGTTCTAAAATCATTTTTCTATTCTAGTAACAATGGACCAAAAAATGAGTTTGTTCAGATGTCTACACGTCTTGGTCCAGCCTGACACATTACCTGGTGGTGAAGAGCATAGACCGGGCCAAACTTGCATGGCTTTGCATCCCAGTCCTGCCACTTACTATGTGAAATTTTCTAAGCCTCAGTTCCTTCACCTGTGAAATGGGGATAATAATAGAATCTACTTTAAGAGTTGTTGAGAGTAAAAAGTGTTAGTATATGTAACATGCTAACAGTGCCTGTCCCAGCATGAAGCCTGTGTAAGTGTTAGTTATTTTGCTGTGTTAGTTGTTGCTGTGTCACTGGTTTTTTTCTAAGAGTGTGGTCTGCCAAAGGACCTGGAGCAGGAGGCTGTATCAGCATCCTGCCTGTGACTCATCCAACAACCAGGCTTCCCAAGGATATCATAGCTAATGCCACTACTGCTATCTTCTCTGCTTGCTGAGCCAAGAACAGGTGAGAGCTGAGGGTAAGTTGTTAGGACATCTACAACCTCCAGGTACCAACCAGAATCTCCTTTATTCCTTTCCTTCCCCAGCTTAGTCTTTCAGGCACCCAGAGTTCATGACTCAAGAGAATGTGGGAAAAGCCAGCTCAACTATCAGCAGGAAGGTGAAGACAGGTCTCCTTAGTGCTAGGCTTGGAAGAATCTATGAGAGAAAAATTCTAGACTCAGATTGAACAGCGATCCTGGTAACAAAGTGGCTCCATATATGATGTGGCTCTCTGCTCCCTCTGTCCCCACTGCCACCATCCACAGCCTCCCCTGAACTGGTTGGGTGGTCCCCTGCCTGTGGGCTTACCCCAACAAAGAAATCTTCTAGGAAAACATGGAGAATAGATTAACCATCTTCACATATACCATGACCCAGATAATGCCAATGGCATCCCCACTCTGGTCCCAGAGCACCTTGCATTCAGCTCTTCCTGGTCCACACTCATAATACCCATTTATGGATTCTGAAAGAAAAATTGGTAGCCAAAAAATTGAAAGGATGAATCCCCATGAGTTCAGAGCTTGCCTAGAAGCAAGGGTCATTGGTAAACACCAGGCTTCAGTTGGATTCCCCAAGGACTAACACCAGAAGTAAAGGCAAACCAGAAACATACTAACCCTCACAAGACTGACTCCTAGTATCAGTGACCTTGAAAAATATATTTTTTAGTTCTAATGTGAGGATTGCTTACCATTTTCTGTTTATATTACCATGTTGTCTGAGAATAATGGCCAAGATGGACTTAACGGTCCTTCAGTTTGATTAAACTTAGGCAGGTTTCTTCTGACTATAAGCCCCTAACCTCCCTTTTCTTAGAGCAGTTACTTAAGAAAATTTGTGAGTATAAATTATTTATCCACCCCTGTGAGGTGTAAATCTTCCAGGCTCTTGCCAGTTTTACAACCAGGAATGTCTTTCTCAAGGACCTAGGAGCCATCTCTTCAAAATATGATCATCAAGAAAGATAGAATAGCTATCTCCCAGTCTCTGTGAGAGGGGAGGAACCTAACCTTAATAAGCACCAATTAGCAAGCACAAGCCGCTGACCATGCTGACCATCCTCTGCAGCAAAGTACTTCAGTGCTTTCCCACTAACTCACCCCACTGCCATAAACTCTTCCTGCCTTTCATTTTAGCAGAGTTGAGTTCAGTCTCTGCCCTTACTGCAATAGTCTTGCGTAAAGTCTTCCTTGCCTTAGCTCCTTCTGGTGTGATTTGTTTTTGACAACATGGCAGTTTTGATTTATTTGCTATTATAATTTTTTGCTCTGTTGCACTGGCCTATAGCTAAGATTGCCGGGAGCCACCTGGTCTCACAAGCTGATGGAGTCACTGTGGGGAAGACAGCAGCAGAAGAAGCACAGATCCTGCTTCATGGGAAAACTCATGATTTCCCTAAGTCTCAGTGAGAAGGTAGCAATAGAAGCACAGCTCCTGCCACCAGAAAATAACCCCACTGGCCTGACGCGGTCACAGCGAGGAAAGGCCAGTCTGAGCCTTGCTCCTGCTGTTGGTGTGAAACTGGCATCTCCTCTATCTACTAATTGGTCTTTATCCTAAAAGTAAAACACAATATTCTTGACAGGGCCTCAGGGCATTCTAAGCCAAACCAAAACTTCTTGCAGTCTTTAGGTCTATCCAAGAGAGTGTACTTTTTGCACTTTGCCTCTAAATCTCCTGCAGATCTGTAGGGAGATTGTTGAGATTTTGAATGGTCAAAAGAATGGTTAAATATAAAAATAATAAGGTATTAGTAAGAGCATTTACCTGCATACAGAGGATCTCTAAATACAGTCCTCCATGATGCTTATGCACCCAGTCACTAAGAGGCTTGTACAAGTGCTTTTACTTTTGCAAAATAAGGTACACTTCTCTTTAGGATGATTAATATGCCAGACAGACTGACTCCTGGCTGGTTTCTTAATAACTTAGGTTAAACTAGAACTTTGTATGTAACTAACTCACCTAAGCCTTTTAATAACTTTGTTATTTCCTTTTTTTTCTGTAAGACCTGCTTAAAATACACTACATGATTAATCTACCCTTTATTGCCTAGAAACAAGATGTAAGAAATTATAAAAAACCTTACTGATCAAATCTATCCCCATTTTGGTTGAGGGATGTGACATAAATTGTAGACATGTACACCTGCAAAAATATTTTTTACTGATCAATGCACTGTATTTCCTAAAATCATTTAAAGTAAAAGATTTTTTCCTTTTAATCTATAACTTGAGGCTTATAAATAAAGACACTGAAAGCCAGCAAGACAGATGCCTGGCAGATGATCGAAAAGGAATCTTCGGGGTTCTCTCGTTATTCGTCCACCAAAACCGTCCTTCTTTCAGGGACTCCTGGTTCAGCCGGAGCTGGACTCTGGCATATGATCTTCAGTAGAGTGTCAAAAAAATTTCTGATCTCACAAAGAAAGATTTCAACATTTGTAGGTAGCTTTTATTAGATTAAAAAACCTCATTTCTATTTTTAATTAGCAGGACTTTTTAAATGGTGAATTGTTGTTGAATATTATCAAATCTGTTTTCTATATATTTTGATAAAATATTATTTTTCCTTTATTTGTAGATATAGTGAATTGCAGTAATTGATTTTTAAATGTAAAACCAACATTTCACCCAAAAATGAACCTAATTGAGCATGATGTATTAGTTTTCTAAAGATTTATTTATTTAGTTAGTTAGTTAGTTAGTTAGTTGTTACTTAGTTGAGAGAGCCTTTCTTTTTTTACTTTTTTACTCACAGAATTGCCTGTCTTCTCTTCTAATGTCTACCTTTATGTCTCTAAATTATTCTCTAATCAAAGATTTAGCTATTTTTCACAAAGTTTTTTGTCTTATTTTATTACAATTCAAAATACCTAATTTGCCTTGTGCTTTCTTTTTGATTCACGAGTTATGTAGAAGTAACTGCTTAATTTCAAAACACTTAGGGATTTCCCACATATATTTCCTTTCGTTATTGATTTCTAACTTAAGTCCACTGTGGGTATATATACCTCTAAAGAATTTCAATGCTTTGTCATGTTTGAGACTCTTTTATGATCCCAAATTTGGTCAGTTTTGGTAAATGTTCTAAGTACACTTGAAAAAGAATATGAGTTCTGTCATTTTGGGTGTTGTGTCCTTAAATGTCCAAAATATCAAATTTGTTAATCATGTTTTTCCTATCTTCTATATCCTCGCTGAATAATCAGATGAAATGACCAGTGATTAATTTTAGGAAGCTATTCAACTCTAGTTAATGTTACATGATGATCACAATGTGCTGAAAATTAGAGAAGCATTCCACAAAATTCTTAGACTTGATGAGCACCAGGATTCTTATAGAACCTTATTGAGGGAGAACCCCAACCAAGGGCTAATAAGATTTCCTGCTAACCATGATTAGGGAACTAAGCCACATTTAATTCCATTTAGAAAAAAAAATAAAGATATGATATTTCCCACTCCCAAATATTTTAGAATAAATACACACATTAATTTCATATATTTTATTTTATTTCCAATTGACTTTGAATGAACAAGAAACTTGAGAGAACAGAAGCCTGAAAAACTGGTTTCCATAGAGCCTAGCCCCTTGATGGGGCAGAGAGACTCAGCCTAAGCAAGATTGATTGAAAAAAAAGTGGGGCAGGTCCCTCCCCAAGAAGGCAAGCCAGAAGAACAAAAGGACAACCACCACAGGGTCTCCATAAAACTGTAAAACCCCAACATCTGGGAAAAAACAATATATTAAGCTCCTGGTACTACCCCAAAACCTCTATATTTTATAGATACAGCTTTTCTTCTCATGTTTTTTAAATTTCTTTTCATTTTTTCAATTTTTTTTAATTTTTAAATTTATTCTCATGATTCTTGTTCTTTTATTATTTTTAACCCACTTATTATTACAACTTGATGTTTAATAGAACATCCTATATTTTTTGACTTGAAATTTTTTCATACATATACCTGTGCCTCTTTCTTGCTTTCTTTCCTTTTTTTAAATATACATATAGATATAAGCTTCAAGGTAATCCTTCATTCCTATTCAATATTACCCCTGTATATAAACCAGTTTTAATTTCCCTATATCCCTAGAAAGTTAAGTCCTCTAACAAAAATAACAACATACACCCAGGAGGAACTGAAATACTTTAGTCGCCCACATCAATGGTTTGTAATCATTTTCCCATCTTACTCTTCTGTCAGTGTTTCTGTGTATTTGTTTTTGCCTTTGTAATATATAAATATTATTCTTGGGGGTCATTTGGGCTGGGTTTGGGGGTTTTTTTCTCTTTTCTTTTGTGTTTGATTATCCTTTTGTTTATTCTTTTTTGTTTTTGTGCCATATTGGGGGCCCATTTGGGCTGGGTTTTTTCATTCTTTTTTTTTAGCTCTCTCTTTTTTTTCTTCTTTCCTTTTGGTGGTGACTTTGGATTGCTCCAAAACCTTCCACCAGGCAACTTGCCTAGATTGTGGTTGATATATTCAGCTATACATCCCCTCAACAATCCCTCACCAAAATGACTCAAAGGAGGAACACCCAGCAGAAGAAAAATTCAGAGACTGCAAGCTCTGTATCAGAACTATTGGATATGCAATATGACATAAATGGAGTTCAGGGTAGCAATTATCCAAGCAATGGCTAACATGGAAAAGACCATTGATGGCAAGATAGAACCTCTAAGGGTGGAGGTTAAAGCTGACCTGGCAGAGGTTAAAAATGCTATCAATGAGATCCAAGCTAATCTAAATATTCTAGCAGCTAGGGATAGTGAAACAGGAGATTTCATTAGTGATCTAGAAGACAGATGGATTGAGAAGAAGGAACAGAAATCTTGGAACAAACAGCTAAACTCCCATGAAAATAGAATTAGGGAAAAAATGACGCCATGAAACTCTCCAATATCAAAATTATTGGGATCTCTGAGAGGATAGAGAGAGAGAGAGAGAGAGAGAGAGAAGACTAGAAGATATAGTTGGACAAATCTTGGATGAAAATTTCCCTAATCTGGGGAATGAAACAAGTATGTGTGTCCTAGAGGCAGAGAGGACACCCCCCAAGATCAACGAGCCTTGAAAAACCTCCAGGCACATAATTGTGAAATTCACAAATCATAAATTCAAAGAATATGTCTTAAGGGCAGCTAGGGTGAAGAGATCCCTTACATACAGAGGGATGACCATCAGAATAACGTCAGACCTGTCCACAGAAACCTGGCAAGCAAGAAAGGGCTAGCAAGACATAGTCAGGAAATTAAATGAAAAAAATATACAGCCAAAGATACCCTATCCAGCAAGGCTAACTTTCAAAATAGATGGAGAGATAAAGAGCTTCCAGGACTGGCAAGGACTAAAAGATTATGGGACCACCATGTCAGCACAAGAAATATTAAGGGGACTCTCTAAGAGAGCAAAGAACATAAGAGGGACACAGAACAGAAATTTACAGAGGCAGTCTATAGAATCAAGGACTTCACAGGTAACATGGTGTCAATAAAAACGTATCTTTTGGGGTGCCTGGGTGGCTCAGTTCATTAAGCAACTGCCTTCCACTCAGGTCATGATCCCAGAGCCCCAGGATCAAGCCTGCATTGGGCTGCCTGCTTGGAAGGAAGCCTGCTTCTCCCTCTTTCACTTGCCCTGCTTGTGTTCCCTCTCTACCGGTTTTTCTCTGTGTCAAATAAATAAATAAAATCTTCTAAAAAAAAACCACACGTATCTTTCAATAATCACTCTCAATGTGAACAGCCTAAATGTGCCCATAAACAGCAAAGGGTTGCAGACTGGATAAAACAATAGGACACATCCATATGCTGTCTACAAGAGACACATTTTGAATCTAAAGGTACATCCAGACTGAGTGATGGGATGGAGAACCATCTTTCATGCCAATGGACCTCAAAAGAAAGCTGGGGTAGTGATTCTCATATCAGACAAATTGGATTTTAATCTGAAGACTGTAGTCAGAGATGTAGAAGGACACTACATCATTCTTAAGGGGTCCATACACCAAGAAGAACTAACAATTGTAAATATTTATCCCCCCAACATGGGAGCAGCCAACTACATAAGCCAACTGTTAAGCAAAATAGTCATATCAATACAACTACAATAATTTAGGAGACCTCAACACACCACTCTTAGTAATGGATATATCATCTAAACAGAAAATCAACAGAGAAACTAGAGCTTTGAATGACACATTGGACCAGATGGACCTCATAGATATATTCAGAACATTCCATGTTAAAACAACATAATACTCATTCTTCTTGAGTGCACATGGACCTTTCTCCAGAATAGACCACATACTAGGTCACAAATGCAGGCTCAACCAATACCAAAAGTTTGGGATTATTCTTGGCATATTCTCTGACCACAAGGTTTTGAAACTGGAACTCAAACACAACAAAAAGTTCAGAAGAAAATCAAACACTTGGAAGTTAAAGACCACCCTGATCAAGAAACTCTGGATCAACCAGGAAATCAAATAAGAACTTAAACACTTCATGGAAACCAATGAGAATGAAGATACATTGATCCAAAACCTATGGGATATGGCAAGGGAGGTTCTAGGGGGGAAATACATAGCCATCCAAGCCTCACTGAAAAAAAAAATTGAAAAATACTGAATATACCAACTCTCTTTATACCTTAAAGAACTGGAAAATCAACAACAAATCAAGTCAACCCCACACACAAGATGGGAAATAAGATTAGAGCAGAGATCAATAAAGTAGAAACTAGAGATACAGTACAACACATCAATGAAACTAGAAGCTGGCTCTTTGAAAAAATTAATAAGATCGATAAACCATTGGCCAAACTAATCCAAAAGAAAAAGGAGAGGACCCAAATTAATAAAATTATGATGAAAGGTGAGAGATCATGACTAACACCAGGGAAATAGAAACAATCATCAGAAATTACCATCAACAATTATATGCCAATAAGTTTAACAACATAGAAGATATGGAGGCATCCCTGGAAACCTTAAACTTCCAAGACTGAAACAGGAAGAAATTGACAACCTGACTAGACCAATATCTAGTAACTAGATTGAAGCAGTGATCAAAAACCTCCCAAAAAACAAGAGTCCAGGACCTGACATATTTTCTGGGGAATTCTACCAAACATTCAAAGAAGAAATAATACCTATTTTCCTGAAACTTTTTCAAAAAATATAAACAGAAGGAAAACTTCTAGACTCTTTCTATGAAGCCAGCATTACTTTTATCCCCAAACCAGTCAAAGACTCCATCAAAAAGAAGAACTTCAGACCAATATCCCTGATGAATATGGATGCCAAGATTCTCAACAAGATCCTAGCTAATAGGGTCCAACAGGGTAATATAGAAGACAGTAGGAGAAGAAAAGTAAATGGGAAGTAGGGTAATTCAGGGAGAGAAATGAAACAACAGAGACTTTGGACACAGACACCAACTGAGGGACTTGGAAGGAGGGGTGGGGGGATGGGAGAGCCTGGTGCTGGGTACTGAGGGCATCTCTTGCATGGAGCACTGGGTGTGGGGAATGGGCAATGAATCTTGGAACACTGAAAAAAATTAAAATTAAAATTAAAAAAAAAAGGATTAACCACCACCAGCAGATGGGTTTTATCCCTGGAATGCAAGAGTGGTTAAACATTTGCAAATCAATCAATATGATAGTACAAATAAATAAGAGAAGAAAGAAGAACCACCTGGTCCTCTCAATTGATTCAGAAAAAGCATCTGACAATATACAACATCTTTTCCTGATTAAAACTCTTCAAAGTATAGGAATAGAGAGAACATTCCTCAACCTCATAAAACACACAGCAAATGTCATTCTTAATGAGGAAAAGCTGACAGCCTTCCCACTGAGATCAGGAACAAGACAAGGATGCCCACTTTTGATGCTGCTATTCAACATTGTGTTAGAAGCCCTAGCCACAGCAATCAGACAACAAAAAGAAATAAAAGTTATTCAAACTGGCAAATGAAGGAGTCAAACTCTCTCTCTTCACAGATGACATGATACTTCATATGCAAAACCTAAGACTGCACCCCAAAACTACTAGCACTCATACAGCAATTCAGTAACGTGACAGAATACAAAATCAACGCACAGAAATCAGTTTCAGTCTTATACACTAACAAGGGAAATATAGAAAGGGAAATCAGAGAATCAATTCCACTTACTATAGCACCAAAACCCATAGGATACCTAGGAATAAACCTAATCAATAAAGTTAAGAATCTGTACTTGAGGACCTGCAGAACACTTATGAAAGAAATTGAAGAAGACACAAAAATATGGAAGAGCATCCTATGCTCATGGATCGGAAGAATAAACACTGTTAAAATGTCTATCCTCCCCAGAGCAATCTATACTTTCAATGCCATTCTGATCAAAATTTTATCAACATTTTTCAAAGTGCTGGAACAAACAGTCCTAAAATTTATATGGAACCAGAAAAGACCCTGAATTGCTAAAAAAAATCTTGAAAAAGAAAAACAAAGCTGGGGCATCATGTTACTTGATTTCAAACTTTATTACAAAGCTGTGATCACCAAGATCACCATGGTATTGGCACCAAAACAGACATATAGAGCAATGGAACAGAGTAGAGAGTCCAGATATGGACCCACAAATCTATGGTAAAATCATCTGGACAAAGTAGGAAAAAAATCCAGTGCTGGGAAAATTGGACAACTATGTATAGAAGAATAAAACTCAACCATTCTCTTATACCATACACAAAGATAAACTTGAAATGGATGAAATACCTCAACATAAGGTGGGAATCTATCAAAATCCTAGAGGAAGACATAAGCAGTAACCTCTTTGACATCATCCACAGCAACTTCTTTCAAGACACTTCTCGAAAGGCAAAGGAAACAAAAGTGAAAATGAGCTCTTCCAACTTCATCAAAATAAAAGGCTTCTGCACAGCAAAGGAAACAGTTAACAAAACAAAGAGGCAACCCATGGAATGGGAGAAGATATTCGCAAATGACACTACAGACAAAGGCTGATATTCATGATCTACAATGAACTCAAACTCATCAACCAAAATGAAAATGATCACATCAAAAAATGGGCAGGAGTCATGAACAGACACTTCTCCATAGAAGACGTACAAATGGCTAACAGACACATGAAAAAATGTTTGTCATCATTAGCCATCAGGGAAATTCAAATCAAAACCACTTTGAGATACCACCTTACACTAGTCAGAATGGCCAAAATTAACAGGACAGGAAACAACTGTTGGAGAGGTGGTGGAGAAAGGGGAACCCTCTTAGGCTGAAAAAAAATGAAAAAATGTATTAAATTGTATTGAGCTTGGCTTTTTTAAATATATATATATACTTACAGGTGAATGGAAAGGCATGGAATGAGTCCCAAAGTACTTCCAGTGATTGGAAAGGATGATTCATTTTAGCACAGGAGAAAGCAGCATTTCAGAAAAAGTAAAGACTTTTCTTTTTTTTAATAATATTTTATTTTATTTTTTCATTGTTTCAAGATTTGTTGTTTATGCCCTACACCCAGTGCTCCATGCAATTCATGCTCTCCTTAACACCCCCCACCAGGCTCACCCATCCCCTCAACCCCTCCCTTCCAAAACTCTGTTTTTTGGGGGGGGTTTTTTTGTTTTTTTTTAAAGATTTTATTTATTTGACAGAGAGAAACACAGCCAGAGAGGGAACACAAGCAGGGGGAGTAAGAGAGGGAGAAGCAGGCCTCCTGCCGAGCAGGGAGCCCGATGTGGGACTCGATCCCAGGTCTCCGGGATCATGACCTGAGCCGAAGGCAGTCGCTTAATGAACTGAGCCACCCAGGCGCCCCTCAAAACTCTGTTTTTTTCTCAGAGTCCAAAGTCTCTCATCTTTCATCTCCCTCTCTAATTTACCCCAGTTCACATTTCCTTTTCCTCACCCACTGTCCTTCCATTTTACACCTTATGCTCCACAAGTAAGTGAGACCATGCGATACTTGACTTTCTCTTCTTGGCTTACTTCACTCAGCATAATCTCCTCCAATCCAGTCCATGTTGCTACAAAAGTTGGGTATTCATCCTTTCTGATGGAGGCATAATATTCTATTGTATATATGGACCACATCTTCTTTATCCATTCATCTGTTGAAGGGCAACTTGGCTCTTTCCACAGCTTGGCTATTTTGGCCATTGTACCCCAACGTGTGCTATGAACACTGGGATACATATGGCCCTTCTTTTCACTATATCTGTATCTTTGGGGTAAATACCCAGTACTGCAATGCAGGGTCATAGGATAGCTCTATTTTTAATTTTTTAAGGAATCTCCACATTGTTTTCCAAAGTGGCTGCACCAACTTGCATTCCCACCAATAGCGTCAGAGGGTTCCCCCTTCTTCACATCCTCTCCAGCACTTGTTTCCTTTTATTTAGGTTTAAATTCAATTAGCCAACATATCATTAATTTCAGATGTAGAGTTCAATAATTCATCAGTTGTGTATAACACTCATGCTCATCACATCACATGCTCTCCTTAATGCCCATCACCTAATTACCCCATTCCCCCAATTACATCCCCTCCAGCAACCCTGTTTGTTTCCTATAGTTAAAAATCTCTTATAGTTTTTCTCCTTCTCTGATAACTTCCCATTCACTGTTCCCTCCCTTACCCTGTGATCCTCTGTGCTGTTTCTTATATTCCACATATGAGTGAAATCATATGACAATTGTGTTTCTCTGATTGACTTATTTCACAGAGCATAATACTCTCCAGTTCCATCTATGTCAGTGTAAATGGTAAGTATTCATCCCTTCTGATGGCTAAGTAATATTCTACTGTATACATGACTATATTTTCTTTATCGTTTAATCCATCAATGAACATACAGATTCTCCCACAGCTTGGCTATTGTGGACATTGTTGTTATGAATATTAGGGTTCAAGTGCCCTGTTGGATCACCGCATTTCTATCTTTGGGGTAAATACCTAGTAGTGTAATTGCTGCATCATAGGGTAGCTCTATTTTTAACTTCTTGAAGAACTTCCATACTGTTTTCTGGAGTGGCTCTATCCACTTTCCTTCTTGCCAAGAGTGTAAGAGGGTTCCTTATTCTGCATCCTCGCCAATATTTGTTGTTTCCTGTCCTGTTAATTTTAGCCCTTCTGACTGGTGTGAGGTGGTATTTCATTGTGGTTTTGATTTGTACTTCCCGGATGCCAAATAATGTGGAGCATTTTCTCATGTGTCTGTTAGCCATTTGTACATCTTTGGAGAAATGTCTGTGCATAACTTCTGCTCATTTCTTGCCTAGATTATTTGTTTTTGGGGGTGTTGAGTTTGAAAAATTATGTATAGATTTGGATACTAGCTCTTTATCTTCTTCTATTCTGTTGGTTGCCTTTTAGTTTTATTGACTATTCCTTTTCTGTGCAGAAGCCTTTTATCTTGAGGAAGTCCCAAAAATTCATTTTTGCTTTTGTTTCCCTTGTCTTTGGAGACGTGTTGAGCAAGAAGGGGCTGCAGCCAACATCGAAGAGAATGTTGCCTATGTTTTCCTCTAGGAGTCTGATGGATTCCCATCTCACATTTAGGTGTTTCATCATTTTTAGTTTATCCTTGCATATGGTGTAAGAAAATGGTCTGGTTTATTCTTCTACATGTGGCTGTCCAATTTTCCCAACACCATTTGTTGAAGAGACTGTTGTTGTTTTTTTTTATTGGATATTCTTTCCTGCTTTGTCAAAGATAGTTGGCAATAGAGTTGATGGTCCATTTCTCGGTTCTCTGTTCCGTTCCATTGATCTATGTGTCTGTTTTTGAGCCAGTACCGTACTGTCTTGATAATTACAGCTTTGTAATACAGTATAAAGTCAGGCATTGTAATGCTCCCAAGTTTAGTTTTCTTTTTCAACATTCCTTTGGCTATTTGGTTTTTTTTCTGGCTCCATACAAATTTTAGGATTATATTTTCCAGCTCTGTGAAAAATGTCAATGGTATTTTGATAGGGATTGCATTGAATGTGTAGCTTGCTTTGGATAGCATAGATATTTTAATAATATTTATTCTCCCAATATGTGAGCAAGGAATGTTTTTCCATTTCTTTGTGTCTTCCTCAACTTCTTTCAAAAGTTTTCTGTAGTTTTTAGAGCACAAATAGTTTACCTCCTTGGTTGGGTTTATTCCTAGGTATCTTATGGTTTTTGCTGCTGTTGTAAATTGAATCGATTCCTTAAACTCTCATTCTTCAGTTATATTGTAGGTGTTTCAAAATGTAACTGATTTCTGTGCATTGACCTTATATCCTGCCACTCTGCTGAATTGCTGTATGAGTTCAGGCAATTTTGGGGTAGAGTCTTTTGGGTCCTCCACATAAAATATCATGGGATTTGCAAAAAATGAGAATTTGACTTCTCTGAAAATTTAGGCGCCTTTTATTTCTTTGTGTTGTCTGACTGCTAAGGCTAGGATTTCTAGTACTATGTTGAACGACACTGATGAGTGAACATCCCTGTCATGTTCCTAGCCTCTGGGGAAAAGCTCTCAGCTTTTTCCCTGTTGAGAATGATATTTGCTGTGGGATTTTTGTACATGGCTTTATGATATTGAGGTATGTCCCACCTACCCCATAGAGGACTTTAATAAGGAAAGAATGCTGTACTTCATCAAATGCTTTCTCTGCAGCTATTGAGAGCCTGCTTAGCAGAGCACGGGCACAACAGCTAAAGCCTGGCTGCCACCCCATGTGTCCAATTGCCCCACCGAACAGCAGCATGCAGGCTGGCCTCAGGCTGCTGGTTTTCTCTAAACTACTCATTCCTTTCCTCCCAACACAACAAAAACAGAACAGATACAACATGATAGCCTAAAGAAGGATTGGAATGCTCATCTCTCTTTCTTGCAGAAACCTCTAACCACAGTGAGCAGTTCTTTTGGAGCTTCTTCACTTGGCTATATGCAGAGAACATCCTCCTCCCTTTACCCTATGAGGAGGAGAAAAAAAATCCACAGACTTTTCTTTGAAGATTATGACCTTCTATGTGAAAATTTTTTGCTTTTCCTAGTCTCCCCTTTACATAGGTTAGAATGTAGATGGGAGACAGAGGCAATGAGATGGAAGGTGGTAAGGTCAGTCCTGCAACTGCATAGTAGACCCCATGGGGCTCTACCTGTACATGTTGTCTGTGGAAGGAGAGGCATTTTGGTTCCTATTATTTTCAGCTTTGGAGATCTAGCCATGATCATTATAAAACAAAATATGTGCCTTTAAAACCCTGTTAGAGTTTGATTCAGAGTCAACCAGCAACATTTTCAGTAGAAATAGACCTGTCCTTATATCCCAAAGGGGGTGATTAGGACCAAGAATGGAACCCAGGGAAAATTATGCTCAAATTGGAAGCCAAGACAGATTTCTAGGCTCCCTCATTTCACCTTCTTTATAAGTGATTTAAGTAGATTTCACGGGATATAGATGGTCTTGGTGATGGGGAAGACTCGAACTAGGAAGGGTTTGATTGATTAATAAAAAATGTTTCAGGGGTGCCTGGGTGGCTCAGTTGGTTAAGCAACTGCCTTCAGCTCAGGTCATGATCCTGGAAACCCAGGATTGAGCCCCGCATTGGGCTCCCAGCTCAGCAGGAAGCCTGCTTCTCCCTCTCTCACTCCCCCTGCTTGTGTTCCCTCTCTAACTGTGCTTCTCACTGTCAAATAAATAAAATCTTTAAAAAAAATGTTTCACATGTGCTTTTATGTGTAGTCCTTGGTTGGTTCATTAGTTTGTCACTGACCCATCTTGGTCAAGATGCACTTCCTGGAATTAAGTCTATTCTGCTTGATCTTTACCTATAATTCAATATTCCTTTTCATAAAGACAACATGGTGGCTGAAAGGAGCATAAAAAATCAACAATACTGCACAATATATTCCTATTACACCATGTGGCATAACCAGATGATTTTTCCAAAGGTTCAATCACCTGAACTAGGTTGAGCCCACAGGACTGTAGTGTCTGGACTGCCATGGATGAGCACTCCATCGCCATATTTCACACCCAGGTTGCCCTCACACTAGAGTTGAGGAGATTCTCTTGTCAGTCCAGGGCACCTGCCTCTCTGAATCTGATCATCAAGAGGATGGGCTCTGAAGTGGGGATTGTCAGTCCTCTTCTCCAGAAAGAAGAGATGGATGGCAATTGGCATAAAAACAGCAACATAGGGGGCACCTGGGTGGCTCAGTTGGTTGAGCGACTGCCTTCAGCTCAGGTCATGATCCCGGAGACCCGGGATTGACTCCCATATCAGGCTCCCTGCTCAGCGGGAAGCCTGCTTCTCCCTCTCTCACTCCCCTTGCTTGTGTTCTCTCTCTGGCTGTGTTTCTCTCTGTCAAATAAATAAAATCTTTTTAAAAAAAAAAAGAATTTAGGTGACAAGAGGTCCAGGGTTCCCTGATGGCACCCTTTCCCTCAGGCTGAATGCCTCTGTTTCCTATATTCTCATGCCCAGCTCTGCTGACAAAGTCAAATTGGCAATGCAAGTGGAGCTTTCCTGAGTCACACCACATAATCTAGCATTCCACAGTGCCTATTTTAATCCTTTGTAATGGTCAGTTTTCATTACAGTATCTCCATGGCAGGCTGGTATGAGAGAGTGGGAACTCTTGATAACATAAGGAGCTTCCAGCCTAACTCTGAGGGTAAATCAAAACATAGCACCTTGGGGACCCTATTTTGCAGGCAGTAGTATGTTCCTAAAAATATGCATGCCTTCCGGAGCCTTTCACCAGCTCCCCATCTGAATTCCTATTCCCTGTTAACAATTTCTCAAAATTTCTGAATGAATTCATGGTATCATAATTGGTCAAATTGGAACAACAGGCAAATGGGAAGAAGAAGGAACTAACAAACCCTTACATTGTATTTTGTGCCAAAGAAGTATCTGATTGTACAGTTTTCCATTTACTCTGACCAAAATAATGTTATGTTTAAAATTACAGTATAATTTAAGTTCATTATTGTTAGAAACTAATATCATCTTAATTGTAATAATTTTCTTTGGAAACATATAGTATGATAAAATTATTTTTAATTCATGAAGTGGTTTTTCTTTGGAAGCTATGACATATTTTATTATATTACTACAAAGGAATTCAGTGATGAATTTATGGCAAATATTAATTTAATTTAAACTAAATGGAAAATAAAATTCAATTCATGTGAATTAACCATATACAAACCTCAAGGATCACCAAAGTTATTCATTAAGTGAAATGCATACAACTCCATCAACCTCATCATTATCAACAAATCAAAGAAAATCTTCAATTACCAATATAATACATAGAATTAGATTCAACTTTACACATCCCACAACCACAAACAGATGTTCTTTGTTTTCCATTAATGATGATTTCTGTTAACCCCACAGATGAAAGTCACATTTTCACATCATCCTACTCCTCCATCAACACCTATCCTAACACTCTCCTCTCCCACTCACCCACCCCACACTGTATTCCAGATGCCACAGGTTCTCTTAATGGTTCTGAGTGTCAAGCCATGGCCTCAGCTCTACTCTTCTTCTTCCAAGATCCAGTAAACTTAGCTTAATCAACACCCTTAAAACTTCACTCCGTGAGGATCTACAGAGCAGTGGAGGATTGACCCTCAAAGGGGCACTTAGCTTAATGCCTTTGCATACACCTGTGCTGCATTAGTTAGTGCATGGGCTCTATGTAGCTGTTCAGTTGTCCCTTTGTCTTTCTGAAAGACTCTGTGCTGGCCGAGAGCAGTTCTCTTTGTCTCCATATTACTGATGCCCACAAGGATATACTCTGAGTGCAAATGTACAAATAAAAGTGGAATGGCAGCTAATGGGACTGTGTCATGGATAATTGAACTATTACTGATATCACCTGCTTCTTTTTGTCATTCCTCAAAATATGTCCCTGGGAAAATGTGGAAAGTGTGGCCCTGGGAATATGTGGTACTGTCACCTTGGGTTGAGAAGAAGAAAACATGCTTGCACTGCATGTCGTCGTGGTCAGTATACAAGGGCTCAGATCCTGGGCTCCTTGGTCCACAACTGGCTGAGGAAGTGCCTTCTTCTTCCACAGATCAGGTAAGTGTGAAGCTTGGGGACATGAGCTAATGGGATTGAGCAGATGTGTCTGTGTTTTAGCAAGAGAGGAAAGTAGGAAGACATGGTGGAGGTGGCAGAAGGAGACCCAATGTGGGCGGCAGGGGATGGGAAAATGGGATTGTGAGGGAGAAAGGTCCACAAGTCATGCCAGGGGCTCTGTGACTCAGCTGACCTCAGGATCTCTCTTTTTCCTTGTCTTTATAGATATCCCCTCTCTGCCTGCTCACCCAGCTGTGATTTCCATCCTCCTCACACCAGTGCGGAGACAAGGGCCAATGTTGCTGTGTGCACTGAATATCCCCAGGGGTGATGCTGTCAATAGACATCACTGGGCCTGGCCTGCTGTGGGGGACATGCAGCGGTCCAGGAGACTCACCGAGAAGTCTGTTGGCTGGCTTTCCGTGCAGAGAGCAGTTGGCAGAACCGACAGCATATTGACCCATGGAACTCCAGAGAGCTTCTATTTCCCTTCTGTTCTTGGTTTGGGAAGCAATTGAGCTGAGGGGAAGGATGTACAGGTAAACGAGAAAACACTGGTCTGAAGCTTCTGCATTGACATGCATTTTGTTTTAGTTTTAGCTTTAGTTTTGTTTTCCCAGGCTCCTTGCTGTCCTGTCAAATGTCCTGACAGCAGAGCCAACAACAGTGCCAGACTCCTCCCAAATGCCTCTTGTCACTGAAGTGCCCCCTGAGCCCAGCACAATGCTCACCTCCAGCACCTGCCCAACTGCACTCCAGGCCCTGAGGGTGGCAGCTGCCTGAGCCACTGCAGGGGCTGTGGATCCCGTGGATGACCCACTCTTGCCACAGTGGTAGTGGCTGCTACCCAGGGGCTCCAACTGTGGCCCCAGGTCCAGGGATGGCTGCTGACCCAGGTCATGAGATTAAATAAAAACATTTGAAAACAGAAATCTCCAACATGATTGTAAACAGCTCCGGACAGTGTATCTTGTTCCTGTACCTTTTCTCTCCCACTGAGCTACGCTTTGAAGATTTCCAGTGTTCTCCCAAAAGGGATATCCTGATGGTCTCCAGAAGCTCAAGGCTTCCTTCTCATTCTTTAAGAACCTGTGGAAAAATAAAGCTTTTCTTTTTCATTGCAACTTTTGTCGAGTGTCTGTGTCTTTGCCCCAACAGGCCATGCAACACTAGGTACAGACACCTGTCTCAGGAACAGAAACATAGCAGCTCATACTCACACCCATATCAAACTCACAAGAGCTTTTAGGGGTTTGTACATTAGATTAGAGGTGAGTTAGGCAGACGTATTGGTGAGTACAGATGAGTGTGTGTGAAGTGAGGTGAGATCCAATGTGATGTTGGCAGGCTCAGGGGCTGTTCATGGACTTGCTGTAAGAAAACAATTCTGGATTCTCTGACTGAATGACCAGGTGACGGGGACAAGGAACCAGAAGTGGGCAGAGAATAAGGCCAAAATAGATGGAGAAGAAGAGCAGTAAATGAGCAATCAAATGAAGACTGAGAGAGGAAAGGTCGTAGTGTATAAAAAGTGAAGAATTTGAAATAGGGACACAGAAAGAAAGCTCACCAACTAAGGGGTTCTGAGTGTGTGGGTCTGGCAGAAGCAGGATGCAGAGCTTGGGTTTATGGAGGGGAGTTCCACAAAGATGAGGAGAAAGTGGGGACAGCAAAGATGCCCATGACTGCAGAGTCCTGTTCACATCAGGGTCAAAACACATGAAGGCTTTTCCTGATGATTCCTAGTTTTTTACCTGACTCAGTTTCCAGAGACTCCATTTGAGAGGAGGAAAACCTACTCCCCTTCCCTCTCCTCTGGCCCTGTGGTCCCTATAACATGCAGTGAAGGGCTGTTCTCTGGGCAGCAAAGGATGAGGGAAAAACCCTGGATTGTCTGGGAATAGGAAGGTAGGTAGTAGAGTGGTAAAGATGCAACTCACAATCAGATGATGCTCGAGTGGAAAATCTTTATAACTCCACAAGGCCAGAGACAGTGGTATAAATTGGGAGTAACACAGACCTCTGGAAAACAAAAGGAATGAGCTTCATGAGCTGGTTCAGACCCTTCATCACGCCATCTTGACTACTCAGCCTTAGATGCAGCACAGAGGAAAAAAGGAAGAGAAGCCCATACAGGGACAGGCATTTTCTCCTCTGCTTCCTCCAACGCTGATGCTCTGTGGTTCACATGACCCAGAACGAAAGGTGCCCCTAGAGCTGTGGCAGCAGTTTTGGCATCCAGAATGCTCTGATGGGCTGTCAATGACATCTGAAGGTCCCATAGTGGCTCAGGTAACAGCTTCCTAAGCACTGGAACCACAACAGGAAGAGACATAAAAGCAAACTTATAAAGGGTACTGGAAGATTAAGCAGTTGGGAGGGGATGACATCCCTGCTGGTTTATCCTGGCAGAACATCTCAGCCCAGTGATACTAGAAGAAATGAACAGTAAAGTAAACCATTGCGTCACACTGATATATAAATATAAATGTACATATAACCATAAATCCAGTCCTCTCATTGTTTTACCACTATTGCATATCTTGACCCTGTAACACTCAGCCCACAATTTAGATCATCTAAAGGCAGCAAGGAAATACAAAGGGTCTCAGGCAGAGATGACCTGACTCAGGGTGATTACTGACCAACCCCCAAATTTTCTTTCTTCCTCCTTTGATCTAGTCATACTGAGACATGGAGAGTAGTGGCAGTGATAGGTTATAATCTGAGTAGCAGATCTTCAAACCCTCCAGCCCTGGCCTTCAACACTTCCTCATTAGATACCCAGATTTTTTTCTGAAAGAAGAGAGAAGAAAGTCCCTATATAGCCCAAATATCTGTCCCTTACCCTCAGGACTTTTGAAGGCTAGTTGTTCATTCATTCATTCATTCATTCATTCATTCCTCCTTCATTCATTCAAACTTATAGTAAGTGTACATTTCAGAAATGTGTAAGACACAGTTCCCATCCTTAAGAATCTTACAGTGTAACAGACATCATAGAGACAAGTAATGAAGTTGTTCTGAGTTAGAATGATACCTGCTGTAAGGTAAGTGTTTGGCAAGTCCAGGAGACTATGTCATAGCCTATGGCTATCAATTCCCCATTGCCCTGACAGGAGAGAGGTGTCGAGATATTGTCATTAGTTTTGCTTGTGGGTGGTGAGTGAGCTCATTGCCCTTCAAAATTGCTTTTGAGTATAGAGTAGAAGCTGAGATGTCTGGCAATGACCCAGCTAAGGTGATTAAAAAGAACACACCAGACTCAACAGCCAGGAGTGGCAAGGCCAGAAGTTTCTTGGAAGAAGGTAGAAATAAAGCTATCATCTCAGAGAAGTTGAATCTTTAAAGGAAACAAACTAAGATAAGAGGAGTCAGGACAGTGTGCTAGTTAAGAACAAGGACATGGGAGTCAGACATTCCATCCTCTCTCTTCTCTTTTAAATAGCAAGATAAAGCTAGAAATGTCTAAGGGAAAATACAAAGCTAAAAATTTAGTAGGCAAAATGAACTAGAGATATTAGAATTAAAAGCAGAGCCAGAGATTAGCAGTCTATACCTGCTGAAAGGACAAGAGTTGCAAATCTAAGGGTGTTGTTTGTGCTGTTGCTCAAAGAGACACAGAAGTAGGTCAGAGATACGGATGCTCATGTCATGTTGGCCAGAAAGCTTTGGAGGAAAAGGGCGGTGAGAACTGAATGGAAATGATAGTGATGTGACTGGTAATAGAGACGACCGGTCTCATTTCACCAGTGTTTCTGGTAGATACATATTCGTTGTGTATATTTTTCCACTGTATTTTATTTTAATTTTCTAGTATGAAATAATAATTTAATATAATATAGGCAAAAACCTTTGATATCTTTGACAAGACATTATTGTTTCAGTAATAATTCTGGACATTCTAGTTATATCGAGGCTGCAAGAGCAGCCATCCTCTTCAAAGCTTGAGTATGTTATAACCATGGCTAAAATATGAGTTCTTTAAAAACACTGTGGGAACACAAATGTATGGTCAGTAGTAAGTAGTGTAAACAGGAGAGAGGATGAGAATAGTATTCAATATTTTTTAACTTTTCTCCAAATTTTTTGACATGTCTCTCATTGAGAGATGGAGACTATGCTCTCCCCTTTTGAATCTAGGTAGGCTTATGACTCCTTTAACCCCTTGAATAGGGTAGAAATGATGTCATATGATGGTCATGCAGATCCCACCTGATACTCGTGGGTTCAAGTTTCTTGGGATACTTTCCCTAAGGGACAGTAGGTGTCATGTAAGAAGTCTAAGGACTATCCTACCATGTCAAAGAAGCCAGGTATAGAAACCCAGATGACAGCCAACATCAATGGCTAGCCATCTGAGTGAGTCTTTTTGGGTATCTAGCCCAGCCCAACCTTCATGTGATCACAGTTTAATGGACATCTGTCTACAAATACATGAAAGACTCAAAATACATGAAAGAATTGCCCAACTAACCCCTTCCTGAATTCCTGATCCAGCAAACTTGGTGTCTGATGGGCACCCACTTTCTAAATGGCTGTTTTTCTTGTAGCAGCTTCACATGGATGAAGATATGAGGACTCTTTCTGGGTCTTTTATAAGGGCACTAGTCCATCATGACTTAATCAGCTCGCAAATGACCCACCACCTAATACCATCACCTTGGGGGTTAGGACATCAACATATGAGTTTTGGGGAGACATGAATACTCAGACCAAAGCACAGCTGGATGCAGAGTGAGCAAATATAAGTCCCTGTCTGGAAAGTGCTCACTCAGATATATGCTCTAAGTGAGTAGGAATTTTGTTTCATTCCCATCGTGTCCCTACTGCCTCAAGTGACAGGTGGCACACAAGACGTGCTCAACAAGTATTTGTGTTATGAATGATGGAAAAAGGAATTGATGGATCTCAGGATGGCTTGATGCAGCCCTAACCAAGCCAAGAGAATGTATTTTTCCTCCAGCCACTGGACCTCACCTGCTGGAAACAATGTTAGTGTCAGGACCATGCCTGATTACTTCTGACTTTCTGTGACTGCTCTGGTGTTTCATGTCTGAACTATATTCATTAACCCTGCTTCTTTCTTTCTTCAACTAGATTAG
Source organism: Spilogale gracilis (assembly GCA_004023965.1). NCBI lineage: Eukaryota > Metazoa > Chordata > Mammalia > Carnivora > Mephitidae > Spilogale > Spilogale gracilis. Next base: position 2,513 of record PITA01006017.1, on the reverse strand, counting down.
ATACACCAATAGCAAGAACCCTTAGAAGCTTCTGAATCCCAAACCTTGTTCTTTAGTTCTTTATACTAAATTACAACAAAAACTAACATTTAAATAGTGTTCCACATTCTTTACATATATTAACATAAACCAGTTAACACACCAAATGCAATATTATTATCTCCAATTTTTGGTGGAAGAGACGAAGGTACAAAGAGGCTGTGTCATTTGCTGAGCTCTTAAGTTGCAGGGTTGGGATTTGAACCTAAGCATTCTTGATTCTTACTACACCACACTACAGTTGCTGAAGTGCAGGCAGAATTTTATGGATGGATCTCAGTTGCTAACCACCTGAAATACATATGGTCCACAGTGGTGGAATTGAGGCCAAGCAACACAGATTTATCCATATTTGTTGCTTTGATTGCACATAGTTGAATGCCGGGTTTACATGTTTTCAACAGAGGACAGCAAATCCTTTGCACAGAATTTGCCAATCTTTTTTCCTTTTTTCTGTTATGTATTTTAACTTTGATGTTTAAAGATTTTTTTAAAATATTCAAGGACAAGTAGTCAACCATGTTCATTTCAAAGCCTGCTTAAATATAAGCCCCACATCTGTGGCTACATCCGCAGGGAATTCTGTCTAATCGAGGTGAGTGACTGGACTGAGAGCATGGATTTGGGTTCATTTTGACACCTTTTATTCCAGTTTCTTAAAAAATTATGTGTCTAAGAATGTTGGAGCAAAACTAATTTTTAAATTGTTACTTATTAACAAATGAAATGATGAAAGTGTATTTTTATCCTGTTGAATTCCCAAAATATCAGACAGATTTTGTCCTCTGTCTGGAATTACCATGCTCAAATTCCAGTTTCTCTCAAAAATTTCAACTTTGTCTGTAGCCACAGTTACATACCGTTCATCTTTTTTAAGTCATTTCAAGAGCCATCATGGCTTGGGTGTGATAGGACTCTGTACCATTCTGTACCATTACCAAAAACATAGAGATCCAAGTGAAACAGCATGCTTGTTTCTCTCCAAGAATGAGTTTGGCATATAGATAAATGTTGTCCTATTCCAAAGTTGGGGCAGGAGTTCCCCAACTTGGGACCCCATATAACTTTATGGCTACAACTATTTGATGGTTGACACTGTAAAATAACATTTAATATCCAAGAAATAATGAAAATCAGTTCCAGACTGCCTGAGATCACTTGAAAGAAATTTTCTGGTGTCCAATCTGTAACCCTCTGGGACATTTCCCATATTATCCTTTTTCTCTTTTCTCAGGGTTTAGAGCCCCTCACATGTTGAACACACCATGCATTCTCTCAAGGACAATATTCAACTCCATATTTTTTTTAGAATTTATTAACTTTGCACCTTTCTCTCTCTCAGACTCATCATTTGTAGGTTAACTTGATTTTCCTCCCTCAGATCTTCCTTTCTGCTTTCTCTTTGGTCTCATTTTTCTCAATTTCTGATCCTCTATATTATCCTCAACAGAGGTGGGGATTCCAGTGTCAGATGGTGCCTCTCTACCACATCACACAAGAAGATTCAGGTCTTAGTTAGAAGCCCCTCTCCATACCCCCACCCTGAATTTTCAAGGCCATTCTGGGTGAGAAACATGACATCTTAATGTCCTAGTCCCATAATAGGATTAGTCTTTATGCTGGCATGCTGGGGCCACAAGAATTTGGGGAGGGGCCCACTGAGTAAGTTTGATCAGGGCAGTCAAAGGAGAAGAAGTTGGGGTGACAAGAATCTTTATTTTTCTACCTGGTCAGACACAGGTAGTAACAAGGCATAGAGAAGAGGGAGACCATGGGCTCCTGGAAAAGACACACAAAGAGAGCCTTCTGCAGAGAGCCCACCCTCCCTCCCACATCCATGAATATTTCAGCTGCTCAGCCAGGAAAGGGAGATAGGGAGATTTAGGGAAAACTACATCACACAGGACTTTTACAGGCATTTTAGATTACATTTCCTCTCAAATAGCTTCTCTCAGCATCCGAAGCCCAGCTCAGCAACCGTCCCTGGAGCTGTGGCCACACCCGGAGCCCCCAGACTGCCGCCCACTGCCTCTGTCACAGGGGTCAGAGCTGTGGAGCCAGCATCTGTGGGATCCATGGTGCCTGTGGTGGCTCAGGCAGCCGCCGCCCCCAGAGCTGGGCCCACAGCCACCCCCGGAGCCAGGAGCCCAGTCAACAGGGGCTGGGGGAGAGCACTGTGCGGGGCTCTTTGGGGGACACTTGGGCGATGAGGGGCACTTGGGAGGGGGCTGACACTGCTGCTGGCTCTGCTGGCACGACATCTCGGCAGGAGTTTGACCTTCAACAAATAAAAGAAACATTATGAGCACAGAAGCTTCAGGCACATTCCCCTCTTTGTGGGTTGTGTCAAACGCTTGTCTCCATGACCAAGCTGCTTTCTAAGCCCAGCTCTTTGGGACAGAAATGGGGACATGCAGGGGACATGCGCACTTGGAAGCCAGATGCATCTGTGTGCACCCCTGACAACCTACTCA
>PITA01006016.1:0-104388 GCA_004023965.1 Spilogale gracilis | reverse complement strand
GCGCCTGGGTGGCTCAGTTGGTTAAGCGACTGCCTTCGGCTCAGGGCATGATCCCGGAGACCCGGGATCGAGTCCCACATCGGGCTCCCTGCTCAGCGGGAAGCCTGCTTCTCCCTCTCTCACTCCCCCTGCTTGTGTTCCCTCTCTGGCTGTGTTTCTCTCTGTCAAATAAATAAAATCTTTAAAAAAAAAAAAAGATGTTATTTATTTATTTGACAGAGAGAAACACAGCGAGGGAGGAAACACAAGCAGGGGGAGTGAGAGAGGGAGAAGCAGGCCTCCCACCGAGCAGGGAGCCCAATTCAGGGCTCCATCCCGGGACTCCAGGATCATGACCTTGAGCTGAAGGCAGTCGCCCAACCAACTGAGCCACCCAGGCGCCCCTGTCCATAAATTTTTTTAAGATTTCATTTTATCTGAGAGACAGAGAGACAGAAAGATAAAGAGCATGAACAGGAGGAGAAGCAGAGGGAGAAGAAGAGAAGTCCCCACTGAGTAGGGAGCCTGATGTGGGGCTCAAACCCAGGACCGCGAGATCATGACCTGAAACAAAGGCAGAGGTTTAACCAACTAAGCCACCCAGGTGCCTCCATAAATTTTAACATAAAATCTTAATTATTATTTTTGCCTACAAATAAATAAAATTAGTCAATCACCTTAATAGGCCATTGATTAATATGCTGATTTTATTATTGCTGTTTTAGTTTTATAATTTTATAAAATTTTTATAAAAATTTTAGTTTTATAATTTAAAACATATTAATAATTGAGTTCATGAAAATTTATTTTTTTAAAGATTTTATTTGTTTATTTGACAGAGAGAGAGATCACAAGTAGAGGCAGGCAGAGAGAGAGGAAGAAGCAGGATCCCTGCTGAGCAGAGAGCCCTATGTGGGCCTCAATCCCAGGACCCTGAGATCATGACCTGAGCTAAAAGCAGAGGCTTTAACCCACTGAGCCACCCAGGTGCCCGAGAGTTAATGAAAATGTATTGATAAATTAATAGACCTCTATGCTTATTTTTCTTGTGCCTCCTGAGTTTTGTTTTTTCTTGCTAACCTACTCTTTAACATGTCTCTTATAAGGAAGGGTCTTTGGATAGCAAACTATCTTAGTCTCTGTATGTCTAAAAATGTTTTCATTTTTACCTCTTTCTTGAATGATAGTTTAATATGTTAAATGATATAACATTGTTGTGTTTATTTTTCATATTATGATATATAATTAACCAAATTATTAGATATAAAATTTTAGGTGGACAGTTAATTCCTCTCAGTACATTGAGGAGATCTCTCCATTGTCTTTTTTTTTTCACTTTCAGTTGTGGTGGTAAAATATACACAACAATTACCATTTTAGCCATGTTTAAACATAAAGTTCAGTGGTATTAAGTACATTCGCATGGTTGTTCAACCATCACCACCAATCCCCTTACTCTTCATCTTATAAAACTGAAACTATTTGTTAGATTCTAACTCCCTATACTCCCCTCCACGCAGCTCCTGACAACCACCATTATATTTCTATTATTTTGAGCAAGTGCCTCATAGAAGTGGAATCATACAGTATTTGTCATTTCATGACTGGTTTATTTCACTTAGCATAATGTCCTCAAGATTCACCCATATTGTAATGTATTGCAGAATTTCTTTCCTTTTGAAGGCTAATACTCCATTTTGTGTGTGTATAACCACATTTTGTTAATCTATTCATCCACTGGTGGGCTCTTGTGTTGCTTCCATGTTTTAGCTATTGTGAAGAATGCTGCTGTGAACATGGGTGTACAAATCTCTCTTCTGGACCTTGTTGTCAATTCTTTTGGGCATCAACCCAGAAGAGGAATTGCTGGGTCATATGGTAATTCTATTTTTACCTTTATGAAGAACTTCCATACTGTTTTTCACAGTAGCTTTATTTGCCTTTTACATTCCATCAATAGGGCACAAGGGTTCCCATGTCTCAACATCCTTGTCGGCACTTACTGTTTTCTGGTTTTTGGGTAGTAGCCATCCTACTGGGTATGAGGTGATCTCTCATTGTAGTTTTGATTTGCATTTCCCTATGTTTAGTGATGTTGAGCATCTTTTCATGTGGTAATTGGCCATTTGTACATCTACGGTGAAGTGTCTATTCAGATCCTTTACTTGTTTTTTTAATTGGGTTGTCTTTTTATTATTGAATTGTAATAGTTCTTTATATATCCGAACTAGAGTTGGCTTATCAGATATGTGATTTGTAAATATTTTCTCCATTCTGTGGGTTCTCTTTTTACTGTGTTGTTGTCTTTTTTTAAAGTTTTCATTTAAATTCCTATTAGTTAAAATACAGTGTAATATTAGTTTTGTGTATACAGTATAGTGATTCAGTACTTCCATACAACACCTGGTGCTCATCATGACAAGTGCATGTTGATAGTGTCTTTTGATGTACAAAAATTTTCTTAATTTTTAAATTTTGAAGCCCAATTTATTTTTCTTTTTGTTACCTGTACCTTTAGTGTTATATCCAGGAAACCACTGCCAAATCCAATGTTATGAGGCTTTTGAAGCATGTTTCTTCTTTTAAGATTTTATTTATTTATTTGACAGAGAGAGAGTACAAGCAGGGGAAGCAGCAGGCAGAGGGAGAGGGAGAAGAAAGTTCCCCGCTAAGCAGGGAGCCCAACCTGTGGCCCAAGCCCAAGACCCTGGGATCATGATCTGAGTCAAAGGCAGACACAACCAACTGATCCACCCATGTGCCCCAAATCATGTTTTCTTCTAAGAGCTTTATTGTTTTAGGTCTTACAGTTAGGTCTTTGATCAATTTTTAGTTAATTTTGTATCTAGTGTTGGGTAAGGGTCCAACTTCATTCTTTTGCATGTATTCCCACTACCACTTGTTGAAAAGACTGTCTTGGGGGCGCCTGGGTGGCTCAGTCGGTTAAATGTGCCTTCGGCTCAGGTCATGATCCCAGAGTCCCTGGATCAAGTCCCGAGTTGGGCTTCTGGCTCAGTGTGGAGTCTGCTTGTTCCTCTCCCTCTGCCCATCCCCTCTTCCCCAACCTGTGCTCTTTCTCTCTCTCATAAATGAATAAAATCTTAAAAAGACTGTCTTTTACCCATTTAATGGTCTTGAAGTCCTTGTCAGAAATCATTTGGCCAGGGGCGCCTGGGTGGCTCAGTTGGTTAAGCAACTGCCTTCGGCTCAGGTCATGATCCTAGAGTCCCCAGGATCGAGCCCCACGTTGGCCTCTCTTCTCGGCGGGAAGCCTGCTTCTCCCTCTCTCGCTCCCCCTGCTTGTGTTCCCTCTCTGGCTGTATTTCTCTCTGTCAAATAAATAGAATCTTAAAAAAAAAATCATTTGACCATATATGTGACGGTTTATTTCAGGGCTCTCTAATCTATTCTATTGGTCTATATGTCTCTGTTTCAGCTAATATGACTCTGTTTTTGTTAATGGAGCACTGAAGTAAGTTTTGAAATCAGGAAGTGTGTGAGTCTTCCAGTTTTTTTTCTTTTTTTTCAAGATTGTTTTGGCTATGTAGGGTCAGAAATTCCATACGATTTTTAGGATGGGTTTTTCTATTTCTATGAAAAATATCATTGGGATTTTAATAGGGATTTCACTGAATCTATAGATCACTTTGGGTAGCAGTGACATTTTAACAAGTCTTCCAATCTGTGAACATAGAATGTGTTTCTATTTGTGTCTTCTCTAATTCTTTCAGTAACGTTTTATAGGTTTAACTGTACAAGTCTTTTACATCCTTAGTTAATTCCCAAGTATTTTTATTATTCTCTTCAATGCTATTGTAAATGGAATTGTTTTTGTAATTTCTTTTCAAATTGTTCATTGTGTATACAAATGTGAATTATTTTTATATGTTCTTTTTTAAAAAAAGATTTTATTTATTTATTTGACAGAGAGAAACACAGCTAGAGAGGGAACACAAGCAGGGGGAGTGAGAGAGGGAGAACCAGGCTTCCCACAAGCAGGAAGCCTGATGCAGGGCTAGATCCCGGGACTCCGGGATCATGACCTGAGCCGAAGGCAGCTGCCTAACCAACTGAGTCACCCAGGTGCCCCTTTATATGTTCATTTTTAATCCCACTTTGCTGAATTCATAATTTATTCTAACAGGTTTTTGGTGTGGAATCTTTAGAGTTTTCTACATATACAGTCATATTATCTATAAACAGATATATTTTACTGCTTCCTTTTCAACTTGGATGCCTTTTCTTTCTTTCTTTCTTTCTTTCTTTCTTTCTTTCTTTCTTTCTTTCTTTCTTTCTTTCTTTCTTTCTTTCTTTCCTTCTGTAATCTCTACACTCAGTGTGGGGCTTGAACTCAAGACTCTGAGATCAAGAGCCACATGCTCTTCTGAAGGAGCCAACCAGGTGCTTCCATGCCTTTTATATCTTTTTGTTGCCTAGTTGTTCTGGTTTTAACTTCCAGTCACATTTTGAAGAGAAGTGGTAAAAGCCTTGTTCCTGATTTTAGAGGAAACACTTTTGGTCTTTACTGTGGGTTTTTATTCTATGGTTCTTACTACATTGAGGGAATTTCCTTCTATTCCTAGTTTATTGAGTGTTTTTATCATGAAAGCATATTGAATCTTGTTAAATGTTTTTTCGGCATCAAATGGATAGATAATGTGTTTTTTCTTCATTCTGGTGGTGAATTATATTCATCAATTGTTATATGTTGACCACCCTTGCATTTCAGGAATAAATTCCACTTGGTCATGGTGTATAATCTTTTTAATATGTTACTGGATTCTGCTTATTAGTATTTTGTTGAGGACTTTTGCACCTATATTCATCAGGAATATTAGTCTGTAGTTTTCTTGTAGTGTCTTCACCTGGCTATCTTATATGAAGTAATGCTGACCTCTCAAAAATAAGTGTTCCCTCCTCTTTGATTCTCCTCTTCGATTTTTCTGGGAAAATTTGAGAAGAATTGATATTAGATCATCTTTAAATGTTTGATAGAATTCACCAGTGAAGCTATCAGGTCCAGAGCTTTTCTTTGTTGTAAAGTTTCTGATTACTGATTCAATCTCCTTACCAGTTATAGATCTATTCCAATTTTCTATTTCTATTCCAATTTTAATCTTGTTCTCTGTGATTTGTGTTTTGTGTTTCTAGGAACTTGTCCATTTTATCTAGGTTATCCAACTTACTGACATACAATTATTCATTTTTTTCCTTATAATCCCTTTTATTTCTGTAAAATTAGTAGTAATGTCCCACCTTCATTTCTAATTTTAGTAATTTGAGTCTTCTATTTTCTTCTTAGTCCATCTAGCTTACTGTTTGGCAATTTTGTTGATCTTTCTGAAGAATCAACTTTTGGTGTCATCACTTTTCTCGATCATTTTTCAATATTTAATTTATCTCTGTTTTAGTCTTTAGCATTTCCTTCCATTATCTTTGCTTTTAGTTTCTTCTTCTTTTCTAGTTCGTTAATTGGTAAAATTAGGTTGCTCATTTGAGATCTTTCTTTTTTTTTTTTAAAGCTTTATTTACTTTAGACAGAGAGAGGGTATTAGTGGGAGGGGCAGAAGGAGAGGGAGAATCTCAAGCAGACTTGGCACTAAGTGTGAAGCCCAACCTGGGGTTCCATCCCACAGCCCCAAGATGATGACCTGAACCTTAACTGACTACACCACCTAAGTGCCTCAAAGATCTTTCTTGTTTTTGAATGTAAGTATATATAATTATAAACATCCCCCATAGTAGCACTTTCAGTGATTCCCATGAGGTTTGGTATGTTGTGTTTCGTTTTCTTTTTTAAGATTTTATTTATTTGACAGAGAGAGACACAGCGAGAGAGGGAACACAAGCAGGGGGAGTGAGAGAGGGAGAAGCAGGCTTCCTGCCGAGCAGGGAGCCTGATGCAGGGCTTGCTCTCAGGACCCTGGGAACATGACCTGAGCCAAAGGTAGACGCTTAACAACTGAGCCACCCAGGCATCCCAGCTGTGTTTCATTTTTGTTCATCCAAAAGTATGTTCTTATATCTCTTGTGATTTCCTTTTTGATCTATTGTTTATTTAAAAGTATGTCATTTAGTTTCCACAATTTGGTGAATTTTCCAGTTTCCCTTTTGTAACTGATTTCTAATTTCATCCCCTTCTGGTTTTAGGAGATGATTCGTATGAGATCTATCTTTTAAAACCTATTGAGACTTAAGTTGTGGCCTAACAAATAGTCTATCCTAGAAAAGGTCCCATGGGCACTTGAGAAAACAATGTGTATTCTGTTGTTGGGTAGAGCATTCTGTCAAATCTAACAGTTTTATTGTGCTAAGTTCTCTATTTCCCTGTTTATCTTCTGTTTAGTTGTTCTATCAATTATTGTGAGTGGAGTACTGAAATCTCCAACTTTTATTGTAAAATTGTATTTCTCCCTTCAATTCTATCAGTTTTTGCTTGATATATTTTGATGGTCTGTCATTAGGTACCTGTTTGTGTTAAAATTGTTGCTGTATTGAAATTTTTATTAATACATAATATTCTTGTCTCTTATAACCTTTTTTTATTTAAAATCTAGTTTGCGGTCACCTGGTGGCTCAGATGGTTGAGCGTCTGTCTGCCTTTGGCTCAGGTCATGATCCTCGGGTCCTGGGATCAAGTCCCACATCGGGCTCCCTGCTCCTTGGGAAGCCTGCTTCTCCCTCTGCCTCTACATCTCTCTTTCTCTGTGTCTCTCGTGAATAAATAAATAAAATCTTTAAAAATAAAATAAAATAAAATCTACTTTGCCTGATATTAGTATATCCACACCTGCTCTTTCCATGGAATATCTTTTTCCATTGTTTCACTTCCAACCTGTTTGTGTCTTTGGATCTCCAGTGATTCTCTTGTAAACATAATATATTTGGATCATTTGCTTTTATCCATCTATAAATCTCTGTCCTTTTTTCACTCACATATACACTAATATTTTTATCTTTAGGCACAAGGCCAAAGTGACAGCAAAAGTGAAGAGCAGTTTGGCAAAAGACTGTAGGTACTTCTATTCCCCTACCCTTTGGAAGAAGTTGTCTTCATCTCTACTTTCAGCAAAGGGTACTTGTAGTTTCAGACCGCAGGTGTCAAATTCTATAAATTTGACTTTATTTTACAAATACAACAAATTTGTAATACCAAATAATGATAATATGGGATGTTAACCCAACCCAAATAGGAATTTCATAATTTGATAAGTCTGACTGAAATAAATGTTGAATACAGATAATAAAAACTAAGAAAATCTTTTGCCAGCAGTCAGTGAAATGGATAATAGAACATTACATTTAAATGTTTATGCTGAAATCAAAGAACAGCAAATTTACAAAGGATACAGCGTATATATAGATCTCACATAAACAAAGAAATAAACTAAGACTCAAAAGATTAAGTGATGGAAATAGCTTAATATAGAGAAAAGCTTGTGTCAAAGCCTAGTTTTGTCATTTACCAGCTACATGATCATGGCTATTGTTAATTAACTTCTCAGAGTTTTAATTTCTTCACCTATAAAAGGTAAATGTATTATCTAATTTACAAAGTGGCTATTAAGATTAAATATGATAAATACCGAGCTCAATTTCTCAAAGCCTAACAACTACTCAGTAATCATTACAATATTAACCAAAGTCACAAAACCTATTGGCAGAGCTGGTACTGAAACACTAGATCATTGGTTAACATGCTGCCTTTTTCAAGAATGCACTATTTCAAGGCTTACATTTGAGTCATTTTTTTGTTAAGATTTTATTTATTTGACAGACAGAAACATAGCCAGAGAGGGAACACAAGCAGGGCGAGCGAGAGAGGGAGAAGCAGGCTTCCCGCTGAGCAGGGAGCCCGATGTGGGACTCGATCCCGGGTCTCCGGGATCATGACCTGAGCTGAAGGCAGTCGTCCAACCAACTGAGCCACCCAGGCGCCCCTGAGTCATTTTTTTTTTTTTTTAAGATGTACTTAGGGGCACCTGGGTGGCTCAGTCATTAAGCATCTGCCTTTGGCCCAGAGTCCTGGAATCAAGCCCTGCATTGGATTCCTTGCTCAACAGGAAGCCTGCTTCTTCCTCTCTCACTCCACCTGCTTGTGTTCCCTCTCTGGCTGTTTCTCTGTCAAATAAATGAATTTTTAAAAATCTTTAAAAATAAAATAAAGTAAAATATAATAAAACTCGTATTCCTTCATTTGAGAGAAAGAGAGAGAGAAAGAGCTCTTGTGGTTGGGAGAGGCAGAGGGAGAGAGAGAGAATCTTAAACACACTCTGTGGCAAGTACATGGCATGAGGCAGGGCTCAATCCCACAAACATGAGATCATGACCTGAGTTAAAACAAAGAGTTGGTCTTTTAACCCACCCAGGAATCCCTAAGTCATTTTTAAACTAAGCTTCAGGGTGCCTGGGTGGCTCAGTGGGTTAAAACCTCTGCTTTCAGCTCAGGTCATAATTTCACGGTCCTGGGATCGAGGCCCACACTGGGCTCTCTCCTCAGCTGGGAGCCTGCTTTCTCCTCTCTCTTTGCCTGTCTCTCTGCCTACTGTGATCTCCCTCTCTGTCAAAATAAATAAATAAATATTTCAAACTAAGGTTCAGTTCCACTGATATATACGTGTGTGTGTGTGTGTGTGTGTGTGTGTGTGTGTGTGTATGGACACATGTGTAGGACTTCGAACTATTTCTGTTCTCTCTGAAGGACAGAGATTAATTTAGATTAGATTAATTTCAAAGTTGGCATTTGATAATTAGTATTATATTCATATATGAAGTACAGCACATTAATACATCATTATATCAAAGAGAATTTGTGAATCTTTTTTTTTTTTTTTTTTAAAGATTTTATTTATTTGACAGAAACACAGCCAGAGAGGGAACACAAGCAGGGGGAGTGAGAGAGGGAGAAGCAGGCTTCCCGCCGAGCAGGGAGCCCGATGTGGGACTCGATCCCGGGTCTCCGGGGATCATGACCTGAGCCGAAGGCAGTCGCCTAACCAACTGAGCCACCCAGGCGCCCCGAGAATTTGTGAATCTTAAAGAAGAAAGGAAATCTTTTTTTTAAAAGATTTTATTTATTTATTTGAGAGAGAGAGTGAGAGAGAGCATGAGAGGGGAGAAGGTCAGAGGGAGAAGCAGACTCCCCAAACAGCTGGGAGCCTGACGTGGGACTCCATCCTTGGACTCCAGGATCATGACCTGAGCTGAAGGCAGTGGCTTAACCAACTGAGCCACCCAGGCGCCCCAAGAAGAAAGGAAATCTTTTTTTTTTTAATATTTTATTTATTTGACAGAGAGAAACACAGCCAGAGAGGGAACACAAGCAAGGGGAGTGAGATAGGGAGAAGCAGGCTTCCCGCAGAGCAGGCAGCCCGATGTGGGGCTCGATGCCGGGTCTCCAGGATCATGACCTGAGCCCAAGGCAGTCGCTTAACCAACTGAGCCACCCCAGGTGTCCCGAAGAAAGGAAATCTTAAGAAGAAATGCTCATGTGGAGCTTTCCTCTCTATGTAGTACCCACCCTCCCCTTAATAAAAAATAAGTAAATAAATAAATAAATAAATAAGTTGCTTTTGTCCAGTTGGGGGTGGTAGACCATATTCAGTGGAGTATATCTGACTATCCTCCGGTCGGTGGGGGGCGGGGGTGGCAAATAAGTTCTTTCTCATTGGATGGATATACTCTCTGTCTTTTGATTGGAGAGTTTTAATCCATTTACATTTAAAGTAATTAACAATTAGGAGGGACTGACTTCGGTCATTGTGTTGGGTTTTCTATATGCCTTATAGCTTTTTTGTCCGCCATTTCCATCACTACTGTTTTATTTTGTGTTTGGTTTTGTTAGTGAAATGTTGAAATTCATTTCTCATTTCCTTTTATGTATATTCTATAAATACTTTCTGTTTTTTTTTTAAGATTTTATTTATTTGACAGAGAGAAACACAGCCAGAGAAGGAACACAAGCAGCAGGAGTGAGAGAGGGAGAAGCAGGCTTCCCACCGAGCAGGGAGCCCAATGCTGGGCCTGATCCCGGGTTTCCGGGATCATGACCTGAGCCGAAGGCAGAGGCTTAGCCACAGAGCCACCCAGGCGCCCCTATAAATACTTTCTTTATGGCTACTATGAGAATTACATTTAACATCCTAAAGTTATAACATTCTAATTTGAATTTATACCAGCTTAACTTCACTAGTATAACAAAAACTCTGCTCCTTTACAACTTTGTCTCCATCTCTTTCAGTTACTGATGTCACAAAAATTACATCTTTATTCATTGTGTGGCCAAAAATATAAATATTTTAAGTGCATTAGTTTCTTAAGTTATGTAGAAAAAAGATTTGGAGTTACAAGCCAAAATTATAAAAATAATAGCTTTTATATGAAATAATTTTTTCTTTAGATGCCTGTATCTTTTAATTATGTAGCAAACAAAAAGTACAGGTACAAATCATTGTTACAATTAATTTTTAAATTTTTGTGTTTTTTAATCAATCAATACTTTCATTTATAGCTTCAGATTTTGACTTATCCTTTAAAAATCTTTTCCCTAACACCTACACAAAAATAAATTCCAGACCTAAAGGAAAAAACTAAAATAACAAAGAACTAAAAAAATAATAACAGGAGAATATCTTCATAACCGGGACAGGCAAAGGTTTCTTTTAAAGGACACAAAAACAGAGCATTAAACTTTATTAAAATTAGTAAATTTTGTTCATAAAAAACCCAACAATGAAAGAATGAAAAGACAGTCCACAGAATGGGAGAAGATATTTGTTTCTCTGTATATTGCAACAAGGAACTTGATCTCAAAATATCTATATCTATCTATATGTAAATCATCTCACAAATATAGAAAAGATAGTAACCCAACACAAAAATAAGCAAACTACTTGAACAGGCACTTCACATAAAAGAAGATATCCAAGTGGTTGGTAAGCTTATGAAAAGATGCTGAACATAAACAGTATTCAGGGAAATAAATGCAAATTAAAACCACATTTTGCTAAACTCACAAAGCTAGCAACTTTATCTGCTAACCTGTCTTTCTCTATTTACTTATGTTTAAATTGGGACTATTAACGTCTGTCCTCAGGAATTTAGAGTCTCAAGAAAAATAAGTGAAATAACAGAAAACAGATAACTATGTACTGAAGTACAGTGAATTGGGTACTGGAAATTCAGAGCTAGAGAGGCACCTGGGTGGCTCAGTCAGTTAAGCATCAGCATTTGGCTTGAGTCATGATCCCAGAGTCTTGGGATCAAGCACCATGTCAGGCTCCCTGCTCAGCAGGGGAGTCTGTCTCTCCCTCTTCCTCTCCCTCTGTACCTGCTCATGGGCTCTCTCTCTTTCAAATAAATAAAACCTTAAAAAAAAGAAAGAAAGAAAAGAAAAAGGAAATCCTGAGCTAGAGACATAATGACTATATTCTTTACCAAAAAATCAACAAAAAAAGAAATTGTTCTTGAACCTTGCATCTTATAAATTTTATATTGTTCTTTGTCAACTCCCCCTAATTCCAGGGTGCTTGCTGTGCCAGAGTAGCCCATTTTGAGTCTCAGTGTACAAGTGACACAGACCAGACACTTTATCTTGGCCTTATAAATCTGCTCCCATCCTTTCACTGAACACTTTTAAGAAGCTTAGCCCAGCTCATCTAGCAATGTCAACAGTCTCTCTCCTCCCCATAATGATTATCATTTAGCTAAAAACACCATTTCGTTTAATTCTTGTAACAATCCCATCAGGTGAGTATTATTTTCTCACTCAAGAGATCATTCCCATTTTACAAGAAATTGGAGGCTTGGAGTGAATAATCCACTTATCTGAAGTTACAGAAATGTTCAGGGACAAAGCTGAGATTTAAAGACAGGTTTATCCAACTCCAAAATCTACATCTTCTATCACTGGGCTCCACTGACCCCCCAACAGCATGAGCTGTTATTGTCTTTGTGGGTCTGAAGAGGTGGGTGCTCGTGTCCCCCCTCCCAGGCATGCTGTTGGTACCTTGGCACTGCCATCTGGGGTGGTCCTTAGGGTAGCACAGCTTCACCCTCTTAAAGGAAAAGCTCCTTAAAATGAAATATGCTGGGGTGCCTGGCTGGCTGTCAGTTAGGTGTCTGCCTTCAGCCGGGGTCATGGTCTCAGGGTCCTGGGATCTACCCCCACATTGGGCTCCCTGATGTGCGGGGGAATCTGTTTTTCCCTCTGCCTCTGCCTGCTGCTTCTCCTGCTTGTGCTCTGGCTCTCATACTCTCTCAAATAAGTGGATAAAATCTTGAAAAAAAAGAAAAATATGTTGAGAATAAAGTGGTCTGTGTAGGATTTGGGAGTCAACTTTCACTTGATCCCCCAGTGGGGATGACTTCAGGCAAGTAAGAGCTCCTCTTCTGAGTTTGCATCCTACCCACACCCAGAGCTGTCAATTGGTGTCTTCTCATCTCTGACCCAGCACTCTCTGGCTAGACCCCAGTAACCCTAGACTTGGGACCAGCTGGGCCACCCACTGGTGATTTCACCTGCAATCTCAGGTTCCAGGTTGCCTGAGGAGCTGTGCAGAAGTTGAGGCCAGTATTTGCTGAAGTTTGAAGGAAGGCAGGGCTGGAGGCTGCTTTACCTTAGTAAGTTTCCTCTCTAGTCCCTACCTGGCAGGGCAGACCCCAGCATGTTGTGTCCTAAACAGCTGATGCCTATGGACAATGGCATGGAACTGCCCTCAAACTGATTGAGTAGTTTCAATGTTAGCCATTCATTTGAGGAAGTGAAAGGCTGCTGTAAAGGCCCCCACCCTCCAGAATGTAAGAGCAGACCCATATTCTGTTATCTGAGCCCAGCAACCGGCAGGCAGGTACCCAACCCCACCCAGGCCCCAAGGACTGGGCGCATGCAGCTTGTCACATACCTCTTGCTAGCCCAAATTAGGACATATATCCCCCTGTAGAGACGATTGGTGAAAGTATGTGATTTGTTGTAAGCTGATTGGCTGCCTGCCTGCAGACCCTGCTGTGGTGTTTTAAACTAATTGGCTGTCGATGCGGGGGCTTTGCTCTAACGGACAATATAGTTCTATATAAGGTCACCCCCGGGAAAGCTCGGGGCTCTCAGCCACTGACTGGTTTGGGGTCAGGCTGTGGGCCGGAGCATGCTCGAATAAACCCTTTGCATCTTGCATGAGATCATCTCTTGGTGTCCTCCATTCAGCGGAAGCTCCTCGTCCCTTTTCAGAAGCAGAATGCCATAGGAGCCTGGGAAGGAAGAATCCCTCTGAGCGTGCCACAATCCCAGCACAAGCCTCACTATGCACCAGGCCAATTCTAAATGCTTTACATGCATTAACTCATGTAATCCACACAGCAACTCCACGGGGTAGCTACTACTATCACCCATTTCACAGATAAGGAAATACAAACTGTAACTTGTAGTTTGCCCAAGAACAATAGCTAGTAATTGCTGATTATTCATCTGTAAAGCAGGGATAGGAATGCCTGACCTAAATCTACAAAAATCAAGCAGTTTTGTACACAACTCCTATGCATTACTAATAAAGAGTATTTCTTTTTTTTTCTTTTTTTAAGATTTTATTTATTTATTTGGCAGAAGAAACATAGCCAGAGAGGGAACACAAGAAGGGGGAGTGAGAGAGGGAGAAGCAGGCTTCCCGCTGAGCAGGCAGCCGGATGCGGGACCTGATCCCTGGTCTCCAGGATCATGACCTGAGCCGAAGGCAGTCGCTCAACCAACTGAGCCACCCAGGCGCCCCAATAAAGTGTATTTATTAAGCTGGAGCCGTTACAGTTTTTCCCTTTCCACCTTTTGGGATATAGGAAAGATTTTTTACCGGAGCCCAGGTCATGTGGGTGCAAAAAGTTCCTGGAAAAATCCAAAAGAAATTGGTAACCATGGCGGTGTCTCCAGGCAGGGGAAACTGAGTGGCTGGGGGGCCGGATGGGAAATTTACTTTTCACTGTATTTATCAAGATATTTAAGTTACGTTATACTTTTTTTTAAAAGGCCTGATTAGTCCCAGTTGAATCTGGCAGTGGCTCTGCTTCAAAGATGGCGCAAGGATAAGCCCAGGACTGACTGCACTCAGTGGTCACGTAGCTCGCCCAGCATCACCAGCGAGACACAGTGAGTTCAGGGTCCTTTCCCGATCGCACCAGGATGTGCATTTTCAAACGCGGAGGAAGGAAGGGAGTGCCCACCTTGACTTAGTGGCGTGCGCTGGCTTCGGAGGGTCTGACCCCCGAACGCGCTGGAGGCCCCGCCTGGGCGGCGGGAAGAAAAGGCCAGGCCCCCCGCCCCGCCCCTCCGCGCCAAATTTAAGAGTCCTCGCCCAGCGCTGGGGTCGTTACTGACCAAGTTTCTCTGCCTTATTGCGAGGTGCTCCCCCTCGCCTCTCGCGCTTCCCGCACAGCTGCCCACAAGCCCTGGCTCCGCTCCCTGGGCCCATCCCGGCGGGGGCCGCGCCATGCCCAGCCCAGTGCCGCGAGGCCGCCGGCCGCCCGCTCCCCCTGGCCCTCGGGACCAGCCCCCGTGCTCAGGCGGTTCCTCCGTGCCCCAGGGCCGCCCGGCCGACGCAGGCACACCCCGCGCTCCCGGGCGCCTCGTGTCGTCCTTCTCCGTCGAGGCCATCCTGGCCAGGCCCACTGACCGCGCGCCCGCCGCCGCCGCCCCGCTGGCGGTTCCCGCTCGCGCCGCCGCGACGCTCGGCACCGCTCCCTCCCGGTTCCCCGCGACGTGGCTGCCAACTTACTTGAGCGTGGATCTCCACCAGGAGTGCCCCCAGCCGCCGGGGCCGGGGCTCCGCGTGGCCCGCTTCTGCGGCCTCCAGGGCCTCGGCGTCACAGGTACGAGGTGGCCCGGTGCCCGCGCCCCGGGAACTGGGGGGTGGGAGTGGGGGCTGGAGCGTGGCAGCGGCGACAGTGGGCACAGGATAGAGGAGTTCCTGAGTTTGAGAACACGCACGGTCGGAGTGGGAAGGGGCCCTATGACTCTTGCCCTTGCGGTGGAATCCGAGGCCAGAGACGGGGACTGGCAGGGACCAGACGGCTGCCGCAGCAGGCTTCCTTCTCCCCCGAGCCCCGCACGCACGCTGCTGAGGGGGCGGGAGGTGCGTGTGAGCGCCCGGGCCGGGAGCGCGGCTGGGTCAGGGCCCGCCCGGGGGCTGCAGAGGTCCCCTCTTGCCCCCTACACAAGCCCTTCGGGAACGCTTGGTAGCGCCAAAGCAGCTTCTTCCCAAACCAACGGCTGGCCTTAGCTGGGAGAAGCGGCTGCTGCGGTGGTGAGGTTCAGCGAGGAGCTGTTAGGAGCTGACAAATGCCCAGATCCCCTGCCGCCCCGCAACAGCTCCGGTCCTTGAGCTTAGGCTCCGCACTTGACTGCTCTGAGCCTGAGCTTCCTTGCGTAGAGCGGTCTTAAGAGGGGAACCTCGGACTGTGGGGCACGGGCACTTAAATCCTAAAGAGAATTTAACTGTTGACCTAATGTTCTCCTCTAGCATTAACAACCACCTACAGGAGCTTTTGCAATTTTTGGCAATCTGATTCATGCTTCCCCACCTCTCCTTGAGGAAAACAGGAGCAAAATTAGTGCAAGCCTGGTCAACCCATGCCAAGATCGGTGTAATGTGGTCTTACCTGGTGCCTACTTCCTGGGCGCTCTCCATTCTGCATTTCCACCCCTCTCAGCCGGGCAGTCTCCACCCCACCCCCATCCTAGGCTCTCAACCCCGTCCAAATTCATGCTACCGCATCTGAGCCACATGCCCTTGGCTCCAAGCCAATTTTCCCTCTCTTGCTCAGACAGCTGAGCTCTGAATAGCAGTTTACTGCTTTATATTATAGTGGTCTCATTCAAGTTAGTTTTTGCATAGTTACTACATTCATATAGTTCAAACTTTGAAATGTTTACTAAATTTGATGGAGAAGAGTTACCCTTAACATTCCTATCCCCCAGTCACCTGGTTAACCCCACCCCACAAGCAGCCAATGAATCCAGTCTCTTTATTCTTCCAGAACTATTTTATGCATTTGTGTGTGTGTATGTATGTGTATACACCTGTATACATATGCTCTTTAGGCTTAGAGCTGACTCACTGCTCAGGCCTCTGGGGCACCCCAGACTGGACTCCAGCAGAGGAACTGCAGGACACTGAGAGACCCCAAAAGAGGGTTCGGACTATGTTTAACTTGAAGCAGCTGGAAGAGTTGGAGAACATGTTTACAAAGCAGCACAATCTTGTGGGGAAGAAGAGAGCTCAGCTGGCGGCCCAGCTCAACCTTACAGAGAATCAGGTGGGAGCAGGAACTGCAAGACCAGGGCTGTACCTGGGGGCAGACACTGATTTCCAGAAGGCCCTGGGTGAGGTTGGGGGGGAAGGCATGGGTCTTCATCCTCTGTGCCAGGCCACTGGGGGGGACAGGTCCTAATCAGTGAAATGCTGCCTATATGAATGAAGAAAATAGTCCTGTTTGAAAACACATTATGGGAACAACATACATTAATCTAGAACTTTGTTTCCACGTTAAAAAAAGGAGCTGACAGGGGCGCCTGGGTGACTCCATCATTAAGCATCTGCCTTCAGCTCAGGTCATGATCCCAGGGTCCTTGGATTGAGCCCCACATCAGGCTCCCTACTCGGCGGAAAGCCTGCTTCTCCCTCTCTCACTCCCCCTGCTTGTGTTCCTCTCTCGCTATGTCTCTGTCAAATAAAAAAATCTTAAAAAAAAAAAAAACTGGGGTGCCTGGGTGGCTCAGTTGGTTAAGCGACTGCCTTCAGCTTAGGTCATGATCCTGGAGACCTGGGATCGAGCCCCGCATCGGGCTCCCTGCTTGGCGGGAAGCCTGCTTCTCCCTCTCTCACTCCCCCTGCTTGTGTTCTCTCTCTAGCTGTGTTTCTCTGTCAAATAAATAAACAAAATATTAAAAAAACTGACAGTGAAATTATGTTCAAGGGACTAAATACTTAATAAAACATTTGCTTGACTGCCATATCCCCCTCCAGCTCTTACACCGTTTTTTTCTGTTTTTTTTTTTCATAGACAAGACTTCCCAAGAACTTGTTATAGTCACTCTCTCCACGTCCTCACTTCCCATCTACACAACTCATTCCAATATGAATTCCTTCCCTCCCATCCCATCAGAATTTCTCCTCAAGGTCTCTTAGTGAACTTCATATGGCCAAAGTCAGCAGCTATTTTCCTTTCCTCATCTTACTCCCCACTTAATGCAGTTGATTGCTTCTCTTACTCTCTCTCTCACACACACACTTCTCTTGGCTTCTGGACACCACATTCTTGGTTTTCCAGGTCTCTGGCCACTTCTGTCACTTCTGTAGGGTATTCATCTCTGTGTGACCTTGTATATGTCCCCCCAGCTGATTTCATTTAATCCCATGATTTTAAATACCATCTCTAAGCTAACAACTCCCAGGTTCGTATCTTAGCCCACCCCAAGTTTTCTCACTTGTACGTCAACCTACCTTCTTGAGGTCTCCACTTGGATGTCTTCTGGATATGTATTTCACACTCAACAAGTCTAAACCTTAATTCTTGACTTTTATTTATCTCCAGAGCTGTTCCTTTCCCTACTCATGGCCCCACCGTCCATGCAGTTGCTCAAAATACCAAGTCATCCTAGATTCCTCCTCTCCTGCTTCCAATCCGTCAGCAAACCTTATCTGTATCTTCAAAATACAGCTGGGACCGCTTCATTTTTCTGCACCTGCCCCTAGTTCATCCCAGTCCCAGGTCTGTTTGGATCATCATGATAGCCTCCCAGTGGTGTCTCTGCATCTCCTTTTATCCAGTCTTCACAAAGCAGCCATGTGTGCAATTCACTTGAGCAAACAGAACTATGTCACATCCCACATAAAAGCCTTGAAGCTGATATTCCGTACCCACAGTCTCCATAGTCCTCCATGGCGATCTGACCCCTGCTGACTTCTCCCACTGTCTCTTTCTTCACTTTCCCATCTCAATCCCAGATCCTTCAGCCATGCCCTCCTTTCTGGTCCTCAAACACCCCAAGCTTTCCTACAAGTAGTCTCCTGATCTAGCCTGCTTTTCTCTGTCCTCATTAAACTGACCTCTTATCCTGTGAGCCTCAGCTTAAGTGCTAGTTCCTTAGGAAGGTTCAAACCCCTATTTGTGTTTGCTTTTTGTGTTTGTTTGTTTGTTTCCATGTTTTTTTGTCTGTCTCTGGACTGTGAGTTCCATGAGGTCAGGGGTTGTACCTCTATTGCTCACCACCTATCACCATCACCTAGGACAGTGCCTAGTACATAATAGGAACTCAAATATTTTTTGGATAAACAAATGGTGTCTGAAACTGTAGGGAGGGGTGTTTTGGAGGAGATGCTTCCATTAGAAGGAAGAGCAAATGTGGCCCAGGGAGCAGTGGGCACTGTGGAATGGGGGAGTCTGTCGGAACTGCTGGTCACATTCTAATCTGACCATTGCCTCTGATTGTAGGTGAGGGTCTGGTTCCAAAACCGCAGGGTCAAATATCAGAAGCAGCAAAGGCTGAAGCTGCCCGCTGTGTCTGCCGGGGCTGCCTCCCAGGATGAGCCCTCCAGCAGCTCTGACAACAACGTCCAGAGAGAAGACCCTGAGTCAGGAGTGGACAGCTGAGGACTGGGACAGAAGCTCAACAACTAGGCTGTCTGGGCTAGTTCTTTGTGGGGGCACTCACTGGAACTACTGAGCCTTTTTTCTTCATCTGTATAATGGCTGCATTGACAGCTTCATCCTCCCAGAGCTGACGGGATGTCCGTAAAGTTGTTACAGGGTGCCAGGCCCAGGCCTAAGTGTTCAGCAAGTGTTAAGGTTTCTAGGACTCCTTCGCCTGGGGGTGTGGTGCTTACACCAGCACTGACTTCTCCAGGGATTAATCTTTTCCTGGTCTGGCTGTGGAGAAGGGGCCTCCTTGAATCAGTGTCTGGGCCTTAGAAGCCTCTTCCCTACCAGAGATGGTGGAGTTGAGAGCAAAGAGGAGGGAAAGGTCAACCATTTAGCCTACTTCCTCTCAGAGTTTCCCAGAGTTTTGTTTTTTCTGAATGGTTACCATTTTCAGGATCTCAGCCCCAGCTCCCTGCTTAGCAAACATGCTCCCCTGACCATCATCTTTTCCCTCTAGCTACCCACCTTGACTCCTCTCCATCATTACATAAAATAGAGCAATTTGGCTCTGCCTTTGCCAAGGCAGGCATTTTGTCACAAACTCTGTTGTATTTCCATGAGACAGTTATAATTTTTCCCCCTTCAGGACCCTCACTCAGGGTTCCCTTTCCTTCCCAGGAAGCTGCTCAGTTTCTAAGAAGCCTGCTAGTAGCCTACTCCTGTGAGGCCAGTCACCAGCATAGAGCTGAGCTTCATTAGGGCTCTGCTTACCTGGGCAGAGTGTATTGATAGTGTAGAATGGCTTCTGAGTACTGAGGTGAGCTAGTGAAAGAGGCCTGCTCTGCCACCTGCTGCTGGGAGAAGGTGTGGTCCCCACTGCTATCTGCAGTGTTCTGAAGGAGAGAAAAAGACAGGCAGCAGAGGTGGCCTTGGAAAAACCACAGGCCTCCCTGTGGTGGTAGACCATCCTCTCCTTAACACTAGGCCACAGGCTTGAGGGAGGCCAGGGTTCGGCTTTAAGAGCCCTTCTCTCTCCCTGTCTTCAGGGAAATCCTTCCTAATGCTGGACCCAAAGCCAACTCTGTTCATCAAAGGGATCCAGTTGCATCTGCCTCTTCCAGCACCTGCCTCCTCAATTGACTCACCTTTTTAAAATAAAAAAATAAAAAACATCCTATTCAGCATTTACTGGGCTCTACCCGATCCCCCAGTGTCACCATGAGACCATAACAGATGCAGACACATGTCCTTTTTCAAGGAGCACAGCATCCATTGGAGGACAAGGAAACAAGGCACCATGGTGGAGCTTGGCTGTGGGGACAGAAGCTATAAGTCAGTGGCTTCAGCTTTTTGAGGTCCTGAATGAAAGAACCAGTCCCTCTCCTGTTCCCAGGACAACGTGCATATGCACACTCTTGCATAAATTTCAGGGGTCCTCAGACCTGAGCTACATCACGTACCCCCTTCCAACGCTAGGGTGCAAGCTGCCTATGACCCTGAAGGATCTGAGAGATGCCCAAGTTCAGCTTGAAGGCCCACGGACAGGGGACTTCTTGTACGCGACCAAGTAGGATGGATAGGTGCAGTAAGCTAGTCCCTCCTTTCGGGTAAATCAGAGAGGGTAGAGGTCGGCTGGCTGCTGTTTCCTCCCCACCTCGGCTGGAACTAAAGAGCACTTGATTCAAAAAGGACCAGTGGGTGGACAGAAAACAGCGCACATAAACACGACCTGGACAGATACATCAAAACTATACACACACCCACAGGCTAGGATACACAGATACATACGAAGACACAGACGAAAAACCGCACAGATGTAAAACACAAAGACACACCCATCCAGCCACCGAGCCAATCGACTTAAACACGTAAATTAAAGTGATCTAAATCCGAACTCGATAAGAGCGCAGACCCCCGTAGCCTCAGACACCCTCGCCGGGGGCGGGGCCGGATGGGGGGCGGGGCCTCCCAGGTCGAGGCGAGGTCAAGGGTCAGAAGGGGGAGGTGCGCCCAAGATGGCGGCCTCCATGTGCGACGTGTTCTCCTTCTGCGTGGGCGTGGCGGGCAGGGCCCCGGTAGCCGTGGAAGTCCGCTTCGTAAGCAGCGCTAAGGTGAGGCCAAGGCGGACCCTCCGGGAGCCCCCTGCCCTGTCCGGCCTTGGAAACAGCCCCACGGGATCCCAAGTCCGGAGCCTAGAAGCTCTTCTGTCGCTCGGAGTCTGCGGCTCGGTCTCTACTCGCGGCCCGGGGGCTCCTTGTCTGTCCCCGCGGAAGCTTCCAGGGAGGTGACGCAGTGGACATGGGGACCCGAAGTCTCCGTGCGCGCGCCCCCTCCCCGGGGGACCCGGTGCGCCAGCCGGGGGCTCTGCTCCCGTTGCTCCAGGCGGGGCTGGGGCGGGTGGCACCGGACTTTCTGGGCCAGGCTGGGGGACTTTGCTGCTGAGCCCCCGTATGGTGGGCGGGGATATGCTGAACAGGGGGAACTGAGCTGTAAAAAAGCGTGGTCCCAGGGAACTTTCTGAGATTTTGAAATGGGGTTGGAGGAAGCCTGGGACCATTCACAAGGCCTCAGAATGCTAAGAAACAGAGCTCGAAACCCCTGGGAGCGTTTGAAGCGTTTAAACAGAAGTGGCCTGATTTTGTCGTTATATTATTGTGTTTTAAAAGTTAATTGTAGAAAATGAGAAAAATGCATGTGAGGAAAGAGAAGATAAAAATCACTCATAATCCTGTATTTGTGCAAATATGTAGATATTAAAATTACAATTTTAGAAATCGCTGTTTGATGCAGTAGTAAATCAACATCGGTAAACCTATTTCTAAATATTTTTAAGAGCCGTTTTTCACGGGATGGCCACAGCACATTCAACCAACTACTTATTTCTGGATTTTTATGGTGTATTTTATTTTTCATCCTGAGGTCAAAGGTCTTGGAGCTCAATTTCTATGCACACATCCTTTTGTTCTCTCTAGCGGAGGCAGAGTATTTTCTTTCCTGGTTAGCTTTGCCAAATGATATATGCAAAATGGTATCGGTTTGTTTTCATTCACATTTGTTTACTGAGGAGGTTGAATAATTTATCATGTGTAATGGCTCTCTGTATCCCTGGTCCCCGCCCAAGATGTCAGCCTTCTAGTCATCTGCCTCCTGCCCTCCCCAGCCCAACCTTCCATTGCCTTCTTTCCACTCCAGGTGCATCTGGAACATTCCTCTCTTTAAGTGATTAAGCGGTTCCCCTAAATTCTTGACCTCCTCAGCTGCTCACATCTCTGTCTGCACATAGACCTCTGGTGGTCTTGATCAGCTCATAGTTTGATGGTGTCCTGGTTCTATCACTCCTAGCTCGTGGAGATAGTCATCTTCCCCTTCACTGTGCCCCCTATCTCTCAGCCCCTCCTCTCTTACCTTCCTCCTCTCACTTCATCACATCAGCCACTCTACTTGCCCAGTTGTCCTGTCCCAGCTTGCTATCAAACCCCACCTCTGGAAGAATGCACTGGCCAGCCTCTCCATGTCCACATCTGATCTGCAGCTGGTGATTTTCTCCATGGTACCAAGATGGATTATCCCAGGCTTTTTGCATCATCAAGTGAAATTGGTTTGTGAGGGTGTGTGTGTGTGCGCGCGTGCTGTCTTCCTCAGGTTACATCAGAATTATGCTTGTTTTTTGGTAAAATGGAGACGCTTTCCATTTTTTGCTCTGTTACCAATAGTTTAAATAGCACGAGAATTACTTATTCTTTGGCTTGAACCATATGCACTAGGGGCCTCACATGGGGGGATTGATCTTGACTATTTTCTCTATTGCTTCTCTGGATATTGGCAGAAGTCAGCTTTCAAAATTTAGCAACCACTGTGCCAGGGAGAGGACCAATCAGAACATGATAGTGCCTGACCGAAGAGGATGGGTGCCAACCAGAGTGCCATACTGTTGCTGATCAGCCAGATATGGGTACTGCTTCTTTGTCTAGGCTTTCTTCCTTTTGAACTCAGTTGTGGTAATTTTTATTTTCCTAGAAAATTATCCATTTAGTAAAGCTTTTAAAATTTACTATATAATCTTAGAATTTTGCACAATCTTTTTCCTAACTTTTTTCCCAAATTGGAACTATCTTTGCAAGTCTCTGCCCTTTTCATTCAGGTTCACTTCTCTCCAACTCTCTTGGTAATATTAATGAGAGCTCCTTTTCTTGAAACATTGTCTTATGTTTGGAGAATGAGTGGTTTCATAAAGGAACCAGTTCTGACTCTGTTCCCTTTATTTTGATTACTGAATATTTTCTGCATTTGGTCTATCAGAAAGAGAGAGATTGTTATATACCCAGTGTTGAGATTTGAGATTGTCAGTGATAACGTGGTTCCATGTTCGTCTCCCTTTATCCCATAGAGGAGGCCATCTTTTCATTTTGCTAGATTTGGTCCACTAAAAGGCATGAAGGTGGGGTTCTAACAAGACAACCAAGAATGCATCAACGGCTTTGGCTGGAGGTTTTGTTCCAGCTGTCCCACTCTGCTGTTAGAGCTCCCTGAGTTGTTCAGGGTTCTGATCTGTAGCTCATGGGTTGCTCAGGGCCATCCTGGTCTACACATCCCTGCTTCTCTGACTTTGGGAGGTGCTGATATCTAGCCACCGTGGCAGTGCTAGAAGGAAACAGTGAGCTACATGAGAGGCCACATGATGGAACGATTTACCACTGTATCAATCAATCCTTCCCTTCTTCCTTCCGTCCTTCCCTCCCTCCTTCTTTCCTTCCTTCCCTTCTCTCTCTCCCTTTCTCTTTTTTTTTTTTTTTTTAAAGATTTTATTTATTTGACAGAGAGAAACACAGCCAGAGAGGGAACACAAGCAGGGGGAGTGAGAGAGGGAGAAGCAGGCTTCCCACCGAGCAGGGAGCCCGATGTGGGACTCGATCCTGGGTCTCCGCATCATGACCTGAGCCGAAGGCAGTCGCTTAACCAACTGAGCCACCCAGGCACCCTCTTCCTTTCTCTTTTTATGACAGTTCAGTGTTGGCAGGGGCAAGCACCCCTCTTTTATAGGTGGGAGCAAGTGCCCCGCAGGGCCAGTAACTGCCTGGGTCCTGAAGCTGTCTATTGAATCCCTCATGTCTTACTTGGTGTGTAGAGTGCTTTAGACCAGAGACCTTCAGACTTTAACGTGCATGTGAATCATCTGGGCATCTTGTTAAAATGCATATTCTGTTTCAGCAAGTCTGTTGGAGGGGGGCTGAGATTCTGCATTTCTAACAGTCTCTCAGATGACGCTCATGCTGCCTATCCATCATGTCCCCTTAAGTAGTAGGAGCTAAAGCTCATAAGGCACATTCACCGTGGCTGAGGTCATCCTGGAAACTACGTGGTAGATATTATGATAATACTTGTGATATACAAAACAGATGCAAAGGAGTGAAGCACTTGGCTCCAAGGTCACAGCAGGTAGTATTAGGGTTGGTGCTAGGATTTGGCATTCCTTTCAGTGTAACACTGAGAACTGGCTGGGTCCTGTGAGTGCCCCACGGACCAGAGAAATAGGGCACATTCTTCCCCAAACCCGGCCTCCCTGCCCTGTGGTGTAGGAGTCCTCAACAGCCCTAGCAGCAGCAGGATCCTGGCAGGGCATGTGGGTGACACCCAAAAGACTGCCCTGTCGTTACCAGCTCCTGGGACAGGAGCCTCGGCACTCCTCTGGCCATTCCAAAAATTCTCCTCCTCTGACTGACATGGTGGCTCCATCCCCATCCCAGTCCCTCTGCTCTGACCAGGCCGAGAGAAGTGTGACTGAAAGTAGGTCAGAGCTGCATTTCCAGAGGAGGTAGTTATGCAGGGTGCTGAGCACGCTCCGTGAACCCTCCCAAGGCAGAGGCCTCTCCTGGAAGGGGGGCGTGTGGGAGGTGATGCTGGGCAGCCTTAGAGCTAGGTCCTCTCTCTCCCTCTGGTCATCCTATTCCTTCTCTCCCTTCATAGGGAAAGGGGCTGTTTGCCACACAACTGATCCGGAAGGGGGAGACCATCTTTGTAGAACAGCCCCTAGTGGCTACACAGTTTCTGTGGAATGCACTTTATCGCTACCGAGGTGAGCACATCTTGTCCAGCCCTCGTGGCTGCTGGGCCCAGCTGCCTTTGTGCCTGGAAAACAGCTATGTTAGCAGGCATCTCTGGGACTTCAGGTGTTGGGAGAGAAGTTCATCTTCCCTTGGAGAGCCGTGCCTGAGAACCATGCTTCCCTCCAGCCAAAGGGCATTTGGGACTGGGGGTGAGCGGTAGAGGGGCTCTTCCAGGCAGCTCCCTGGCGGGTGGAGGACTGTCACTCAGGTGGAACTCAGTCTGAGTCAGAGTATCAGGGCCTGGGTGTCATGCTGAAGGGCTCTGTACTGAAGTGCCACCCTACACCAAGAGGAGGCCACGTGCCCTTTGGTCAAAATGGGCAGAGTTAGGTGTCAGAAGCAGGTAGGATGCCTTTAGCTTTTCCAGCCACATGCTTTCTTCACATTTTTCTTAGGCTAGAGGCAAACATGAAAGGAGGTTCAATTGGCTGCAGAATGTGGGGAAAGCGCAGTCTGGGAGATAGGAGGGGAGCCCCACCAACTAAGTCCCATTGGGAAGGGAAGAGTACCTGACAGGAGGGGTGGGACTCCAGAGAGGGAAGAAAACCAGTCTGCCCTGGGATGCATGCGAAAGCATTCACTCATTCTGTGATCTAACATGGGCGTTCATTCACGTACTTCCCAAATGTTTGTTGAGCACCTGCCGCATGCCAGCCACTGTATTTAGCCCTAGGGATACTACTGTGAGCAAGACAAAACATGGCCCTTGCTCTTGAAGACACTCACTTTGTCCTGTGTGGCTCTGTCCCTCAGCCTGTGACCACTGTCTTCGGGCACTGGAGAAGGCAGAGGAGAATGCCCGGAGGCTGACGGGGAAGCCAGGCCAGGTTCTGCCTCACCCCGAGCTATGTGCCGTGCGCAAGGACCTCCACCAGAACTGTCCCCACTGTCAGGTGAGCATCCCTGGGGAGTGCACCTGGAAGAGAGTGAGGAGGAGAGGCCTTAGCTGACCTCCCCTTCGAGGACCTGCTCATGCCCCCCACAAGCCACGATGGAGGGGAAGACAATCTGAATGCTCCGTTACTATTCCAGTTTTGTCCTCCCTGTCCCAGTCCCACTGTCTAGAAAATAGGTCTGATAGGAACTTGCCCTCTTCCCGAAGAGCAGGAGCTCTTCCCTCTACCTAAAAGCTCCCTCCTTCCCATAGTTTAACAAGCCTGAGTGTCCCTCCCATGTGCCCTTGGGGCTCCGCATGCTTTTTGCTCTCGTGATGCTGCTGAGCTACTACTCAGGGGCTTCTCTGAGAAGGGATGCAGTTAGCGGAGGTGAGCACCACTGGGGGACATCTGCGCCTCACCCCGTGGCCAGATCCTGGGGTGTTGATGTCCCCCCACTCCACCAGGTGATGTACTGCAGTGCAGAATGTCGGCTGGCTGCTGCCGAGCAGTACCATCAGGTCCTGTGCCCGGGGCCCTCCCAGGACGACCCCCTGCATCCTCTCAATAAGCTACAGGAGGCCTGGAGGTAGGTAGCATTGCATCTCTTCTTCCCTTCATTGTCCCCCTCTGCCTGTCTGCCTGAGACCAGCAGATGCAGTCATCTTTCTTAAATGGCCATCCCCCAGGTTTTTCCTCCATCTCAGAGTTAAACAGAGGTCACATCACCTCGCATGGGAGCTGCCAGTCCCACCACCCTCAGCATTTTACACTCTCCCAGGGATGTAAAGGCCTGCCCACGCCCTTGCCAGCGACTTCCTCTCTTTGGTTATGAATGGGGTTGGTAGGAGGGATTCTCTGTGGCAGTCAGGTTGGACTTCCCTGAACTCAGCTACCAGGGAGGGAATTTCTAGGCCATATCCTTTTCTTTCTCCCCAGGAGTGTTCATTACCCCCCTGAAACGGCAAGCATCATGCTGATGGCCCGGATGGTGGCCACAGTGAAGCAGGTGAGTCCACCTGGCTCTCCCAGGGCAGCTGGTTTTGACGCCATTTGCCCCTTGGCCTCAGTCTCCCTCTCACCTCGAGACCCTGGCTTGGATGCCGAGCTCCCCTGTGGAGACATCAGGAGCCCATAGGTGTGGCAGGAGACTCATCTAGGCGAGGGCGTCCTTTGCGGCAGCGGGTCGTGCACTCAGCTTCCAGGCGCCACTTCCTCAGGATTGTGCCTCATGTGTAAAGTGAGAGGAGCCACTCCAGCCCCTTCTATTAACACTGAGACTTTGCATCCTCCTGTTTCTCCGAGTGGTGTTGAACTGACTAGGCTGGCTCAGCTGGGGAGATGGTTGGGTGCAGGTGTGGCAGGGAGGAAGTCCCTAGGCCAAGGAAAGGTCTACCGAGAATCTCGTGTGCTGGCGTTTCCCTGATGGCAGGCCTTCAGAATCAGGAGCTATCCTCCTGCCTGGCACAAGGGCCAGCAAGGAGGCGGGTGTCCCTGAGTGCACATATGCATGTGCACGTACACTGGCATATGTGAATGTGACTCTGAAGTACATTTGTTTACTGCAGGCCAAGGATAAAGATCGTTGGATCAGGCTCTTCTCCCAGTTCTGTAATAAAACAGCCAATGAAGAGGAGGAAATTGTCCATAAACTCCTGGGGGACAAATTCAAGGTCAGTCTTCTCCTATGATTTCCCCCCACTCCCAACAGCCTTGGATGTTTCTGTGGCCATCTGATGGGAGCCCCACATTTGGTCCCTTCCCAGCCACAGGAAGAGGTTAGAGCCTGGGGACAAAAATCTATTCAGAGGGTCTATATTCCTGCCAGTATTTAACTTTGGGACCTAACATGGACCAAGAGTTGAGAAGTGGGGTGATGACAGAAGAAGGAGGGGTTGGGTGCCCTGACATGGTAAGGCAGAATCTCATGATAGGAAAGCGGTGGCCAGTCAGTTATAATGGAAAACTGAGGGTCAGGGGTCCACAAGGTGAGGGAGTGGCATGAAACGGGGATTTTAGCGGCTGATATGCTGAGTACCCACTCCCACCCAAAGATTACACATTCTCATTGAGGACACAAGGCTTCTACGCAGGAGCTGCCTGAAGGTACGGGCAAGGTTTAAAGGGCAGCTGGGGTGACCTTCGTCCACTCATTCTGAGGAGAGGAGATGGGGAGTCAAGCTGGTCCAGAGGCCAGTTCAGGGAGCCTGGAAGATGGCGGTGAGGACAGACATTCCAAGCCACATTGCCTCAGCCCTCCTGGTACAATCGCTGGAGAGTAGGGAGGAATTTGCGGTTAGCCCAGCTGGGTTGCAACAATCCATGAGACTGCCAAAGTTCTTTGGAAATAAAGACTCTGTGGGCTTCCTTTGCCTTCCGGGAAATCTCTTCCACAGAGCTGGCCCTTTTTCCTTCCCTCACCTGGTCTTCTGGGCCCTGTCTGGGAGTTCATGGCAAATCCCCAGGGATGCACATCTCTCTCTGCTTTCCCTAACCCAGGGCCAGCTGGAACTTCTGCGGAGACTTTTCACAGAAGCCCTCTATGAGGAGGCACTCAGCCAGGTGAGTGTGGGGAAGGGGGGACCAATGGCCTTCTACTCATTGCAGCTCTCCAGGAGCAACTGGGTCAGCACCTCCTACTCAGAGAGCTAAGCCAGAGCTGACTTGGTATGAAGTTGGGATGGGGCTGACCCACAGAAGACTTCCTGAATGGAGAGTTGTATCAGGAAGAAAAGCAAGTGGCTGTAACCTGAGCATTCATTTTTCTTTCTCCCCACAGTGGTTCACACCAGATGGATTCCGGTCTCTCTTTGCTCTTGTTGGGACCAATGGCCAAGGAATTGGGACCAGGTTAGGAGAGAATGTTCCAGAGCTATTGAACTTGTCCATTAGGGCTGGGATGGGAGTTTGACAGAGGAAGGTAGCACCCCTCCGTTCAGGATTAGGATGGGGTAAGGTATGATTCTGTGGCCAGAGAGCTGGACTGGACACAGTGGTAGGAGTCAGAAAGACTGAGGTGTTAGAATTTGCTCTTGGGAGCCTTGGTCTTTGAGGAAGATGGGCCCCGGCCCTGGAGAAAGAAGTGAGCCTAACTTGCCTAGAGGTGGAGAGCCCTGTGAGCTGGGCCTCCTCCTCTCCAACCATGGATGCCTGGGACCCCCAGCTCCCTGAGCCAGTGGGTCCATGCCTGTGACGCTCTGGAGCTGAAGCCTCAGGACCGAGAGCAGCTGGACGCCTTCATTGACCAGCTGTACAAGGACATCGAGGCAGGTTGGTGAGATGGAGCCTCGGTCTCACACAATCTTGGGTGCCCCCCCAGTCAGACACACAGCCTTCCCCTGAGGGAGTTCTGACGGAATGGTTGGGGAAGATAACCTCTATGTGCCTAAGGGAAGCTTCAGATCTATCCACAGGACACATAGATAAGCTATGATCCTGAGATCCATACAGAGGCTCAAGGCTAGGGGTGGGGATGCTGCACAAGTAAGGTACTATCGTTTACAGAAAAGCTCAGGCTTCCAAGAAGGAACTTCAGGTGAACTGGTAGTGACTAGGTGGCAAGGCAGTGGAGCCAGTGCCTGTCCTTAGAAGCCTAGTTTCCTTTTCCTCCCAAAAAAATGGGTAGAATAACATCTGCATATTACTGTCTTTTACAGCCACTGGCGAGTTTCTTAACTGTGAAGGATCTGGCCTCTTTGTGCTTCAGAGCTGCTGTGAGTCCTGGGATTGAGGAGGGGTGGCCCCTTGTAGGCTGGTGGAAAGGAGTCTGGGAGCAGGATTAGGTCTGAGCTTCCTTGGGGATTCTCCTGGGCCTTTCCATTCCATCATTTTCTCATTCATTCATTCACTGGACTTACTACATGTGTATGTATAAAGGCTTCCAGTGAGCCAGGCCCACTGTGCTAAGACAGGATGCAAGAGTTCTGATTCCTGCAAACGGAAGCCAGGTTTGGGAAGGGAGTGTTGTGAGAGCCTGGGAGGTCCTTAGGCTCCTGGGAGGAAGCTTTGGCTAGAAGGCGAGGCCCATTAACCCCTGACAGGGAGGAGCGGAGCCAGCTCACATAATTGTCTTTTCCAGAACTCAGCCTCTCCTCCTCTGGTTTCTTCAATGTAAGCCCCCTTCTCAGGCCATGGGACTTCTCTGCCCCTCCAAAACTAGGCTTGCAGAGCGCCTGGCTCAGCTGTTACCACACATCCAATAGCAGACAGGACTGAGTTAAGGGGTCCGGCATGGGTGGGTGTTCCTTCCACAGCCCTGCTCCTCCCTTTGCAGGATACTGGAAACAACTGAGAGTGCCGAGGACAGCTGGGCAGCCATGGCAGCTGGGAGGGGGTGGGAAGTGGGAATACATTTGAGCCTGTGCTCTGTGGTCTTCAGGAAAGAGCACTGGACAGGGAGTTGGGAAACTTGGCTAGGATCTACACAGCCCCAGCAGAGATGAGAGAACAAGGAAGGATGGGAGCTCTGCAAGTCTGTTACTTTTGTTAGTCAGCAACACTGACTTGCCTCTCATGACCCAGGTAACCACAGCTGTGTCCCCAATGCAGAGACCTCCTTCCCAGAAAACAACTTCCTTTTGCATGTCACTGCCTTGGAGGATATCAAGCCAGGAGAGGTGAGGGGGCTGGGGGCTGCGGAGGTGGCTGGGTGGTGGGCCTTACAAGTTTTCCCACTATACTGGGAGCAACAGTAGTGAGAGCCCCAAGTTCAGGCTGTTTGGTTGAATCCTCACATGCCCCAGGGGGGCGTCTTTTTACCCATGATTATGCTCTGACATGCTCCCCCCCCCAGTTCTTCAAAAAATAATCAGAAAGCCTCAGAGCAGTGACTGAGAGACAACTAGATGCCTAGCTTCTTTTTCCTAGCCACCGTTTGATCAACAAATCTACAGCTTATAAGAAAGCAAGAGAGGGTGTGGGGGTATGTGTGCACTTGGGGGCTGTTAGCACAGTGGACAGGGCCTGTTTGAGTCTTCGTCCAAGGCACATAGCACCACATCAAGATAACTCTGACCCCAGCCTCAGACCTTGGCCACTGAGTGCCGTAACCATGGCCTGAGACTAACTGCAGTCCCCTCTCCGTCTCAGACACAAGTTGTCTGAGCTTCCTGCCGGTCTGCTGAGGGCACAGGGAAATGGAGGAGGACCTCAACCCAGGGAGGTGTGGCAGTGGTTCCGGAGGCCCCAAGCCCATCTAAGAGAGCACAGCCATCAGACACTGCCTCTTCTCTGCCCTCCAGGAAATCTGTATCAGCTATTTAGACTGCTGTCAGCGGGAGCGCAGCCGCCACAGCCGCCACAAGATCCTCAGGTGCCGCTGGGGATGCAGTGGGCGGCCGGGCTCTGGGAGGCTCCGGCCTGGTGGCTGCCTGACAGCTCCCTCACTATCTCCCCCTCCCCCCCCTGCAGAGAGAACTATCTGTTTGTCTGTTCCTGCCCCAAATGCCTGGCAGAAGCTGATGAACCCAATGTGACCTCAGAGGAGGAGGAGGAGGAGGAGGAGGATGAAGAAGAAGAGGAAGGAGAGCCAGAAGATGCAGAGCTGGGCGATGAGATGACTGATGTGTGATGTCACCCGCCTGGAAGGGGCCCTACCCCAGACCCTGCAGGAAAAGGGGTCTCCCCCCAGAGGGAAGGCTTGGAAGGAACTCCCCACTCCCCTTGCCTGCTTTCCTCCCCTGTTCCAGCTCTGTTTCTGCTGGAAGGTAGGACAGAGGCCAGACCCTAGGCCCTAGGCACCCACCTCCCACCAGACCTCATGCCCTGGACACTGCTGCTGAGGGGCTCAGGCGCTGCGCTGTCACCAAGCCTCTCAGAACTGTTTCCCCACACAAGACACACACACACATACACTCACTCACTCACACTCTGCATGTGTGAGCAGCTGCAGCCAAGGTCAGGCCCTAATAGTATTTCTTCCCTTTGGCCCCACGGCCGTGCTTAACCTGTCCACCTGAGGCTTCACCCTTTTCAACCTGCTACAGAGGGCGTAACAAAGTGGCCATCTGAGGACAGCCTGACTGCACTGAAGTGAAAGGAGAGGGGGTGAGCTGCCTCCACCTTCTTCCCCACCTCCCACCGTTGGAGCTGCTAAGGCACCTGCCTCCGGATAGCAGTGCTGGGAGAGGCAGGAAGGAGCAACCTAGCCTCCACAGCACCTCCCCTGAGGCTCTGTGCCAGGGATACTGAACCAAGGGAACACTTCTTCTGCCCACCTCAACGCCCATTTTTGGACATCTGGGGGAGTGGAGGTTAACCCCTTCCCCAGACTCCGGAATCTTCGTACCTTGTGCCTTGCCTCTCAGGCCCTGGCACAGTGGCCAGCCACATGGGGTATGCAAGAGGCCTTTGCCTCCCTCAGGAGGGGTATGTGGGGGATCCTCACCTCTTCTCAGACTCTCCCACTGAGGACTTGGCCGACACTGGGGCATGACAGGCCTGTAATCCTTAATTTTGGATGCCCAGGAGGCTTCTCTGGGACCAGTTTAACATGGGTCAGTGAGGGGCTTTCCTGCCCTCCATCTCCATCTTTAGGGTCTCCAGAGAGGAACACTGAAGTCTTCCAGAAACCTAGAGGAGCTGGGCTAAGTATTCTGACTTAAGCCCTGACTGTGTCACACCCTCTCCCCCAAATTAGCACCACCCCTCACTCTTGGGTTGGATGCTGTGAGAATTATAGCCCATTACTTGCGATTTATTTGCCTATCTACCTTCCTCGGGGGCCTGCCACATTCCCCTGTTGAGGGATCTCTGGGAGGGCAGGTGTCCACCCCATAGGCCATCCTAGATCATGATTGGGTGGCGCCCCACCTGTGTGACCTATCGGGTTCTGACTCCACAGCGGCCAGCACCCCCTCCCACCCCCGCCTGCCCACTGTTCTCAATAAAGTGTGAGTGGTGACAGGACTCTACGGAATGCTTTGTGGAGAATGACAAGCTGCCTGGGGCCCAGAGCAGTCACAGAGGTGACACAGAGACATACAGTTTAGACCAGGTAATGGCAGGAGAGGGGAGCTGCAGCTTCTTAGCTGGGGCTTCTCTCAGCACTCTGCGCCTACACTTTGCTGTGCACATTTCTAAATGCCGACAGCAAGGGTCTTCTGTGGTCTAGTGTGGGTGCCCGGGATGAGGCTATCAGGGGAGTCTTCTCAGGGCTGACCTATGGCTTCCTGAGTTCTTGAGCAGGAGCCTGGCTGTCTGGGGATCCAAGATTAGCAGTAGCCTAAGCGCACTGGTCCTAAAGGACCTTGGGTAGGTCATTTACCCTATATGGGCCTGTTTCCTCCCCCTCAAAATAAGGGCATGGGACCAGATGAGTAGGAAGGCCCTTCCCACCCATGTGCTCTTATTCTAGGACACAGTTGTGACCCTGATGAGAGGCTTTATTGCTAAAAAGTCGGTGAGGTTTTATTCCTCAAACACCAGCTCCTTGAACTACTCCAGCAAACTGCTGTGACGTACACTGCGGAGAGCCTGGGAAGGGAAGGCTGGAGCGAGGTGGGATGTGACAGATCACAGGTGGCTCTCAGGCCACCTGCCTTTAGCCCCTTTTGTTCCAGATTCTAACCAAGAAGCTCTGGGGCCTGACTTTTGCCTCTTCCCATAGCATGAGATGTTTGGGGGCCCTGAGGAAGGGAAGGCCAGTGGTGTGGCTTTTGGCATAGCCCAGGCCCAAGCTTTTTTCCTTTGCCCAGCCTCACCTTTCCCCAAACGCTATCCCCAGATACCAAAGAGCAGAATTCCTGGATTTTCCCTTTCCCAGCCCAGAGTTGTTTTAAGGCTGGTATGTGGAACCAACTCTTCTACCAGAAGGTCCAGGGTGGTTGCAGCAGCTCAAAGGTGGGGATGCTGGTGACATTGACTGGGATGGAAATGATGGCCCATGGCAGCCCATGCTGTTCCAGGGAGCGGCGGATCATGTAGCTGGGAGGGCATGAAGAGAGGTGGTGATGGTCACTTTCTCAGCACCCCATCATGCCCCACTGTCCCCATCACTCTGGGGGTTCTAGAGCCCAAGGATTTGGCCCTCCAACTTGTTTGGCCAAGGACTCTTGGCCCTCCAACTGAGGCTTGCAGGAAGGGACTGGTGATTGCCCTTGACCTCCCCAAGTCATGGCACCCAGCCTGGTGCTGATATAGCCAGAGACAAGGAGCCCTCACCCATCTCGGCCGAGCAGGAAGAGGGCAGGGATGTCAGCTGTGCGCTGGGTACTGTCCTGGATCATCTCCACGTAGAAGCTGTCGTTGTCAACGGCATTGTCAGAGATGATCACCGCCCGCCCGCCGTGCTCCTGCACCACTCGGGTCTTGGAGAGGAAGGAGCAGCCCCTGGAAGAAGTGGTGATGAGACCAAAGGAAAGGCAGGGTCCTAGCTAGTACTCCTGTAGACTGTCACACTGGAAGGATGAAAGAAGGACCAGGGAGAATTTTTTATAAGTGGCCAAAAGGCCCAGATCATGTTAAAACGTTTCTTAAAGACCATTAAAAATGTGAATTATTTAAGAATTAAATAATTAGCTATTTAATTAGCTATTTCAAAGCACCACCACAACACTGATCTCTGAATCTACCCCACACCTGGCCCCCCTCTGGGGCCTCTGTCTGCTGGCTCCTTACCCTCTCTCCACCAGAGCGATCTGGTCCTGGATGAAGAAACCGTTGCTGAGCTCCCCACAGGCCTCCGAAGGTTCTGCAGGTACAAGGTGAATCTGCTCATACCTTGTGTGCTGGAAGACATTTAGATAGGTCATAGTGAGGAGCTGTGCCAGTTCTAAGAGCAAGCTGACAATCCCATTCTGTCGGTTCCTCACAAAGTGTGAAGGAAACATGGAGTGGTTTTTGTATGCTGGGCACTGAAGTATTTTTACTAAATTTTCACAAAGGCTTATTTAGTTGTCCCACTGTACCCTGCCTTTCTATGAGATGTGTAGGGGAGTCGGTGTGGACCCAGAAAGGGGACATAACCTGCCTTAAGTCACATAGTGCCCACAAAGCTACCAGAGCCCTTGGTTTCTCACTGTTTCATGTCCCCAAAGACAGCTTGTCCCTGTCTGGCACTCAAGTCCATATTATACCCAGGAGGGTAGCTAGCTGGAAACCCTTCCTTCCTGCACAGCAGCCTCAGGACAGAGATGGATACTGCACCCTTCCCTGTCCTGGCACTTAAATATTGGTTGAAGGAATGAGACAATCACATTACTTAGTGGGATGGAGGTGGAGACAAGATCAGAGACAAAGGGGTCTCCCTGAACTTACAAAGATACCACCAAAGTCCTTGGCAGGTGTGGCTGTGAAGATGTAGCGAATGTCTCCAGGACTCAGCACTTGGAAGTACAAATAATCATGGATGCGTAAGCCTGAAACACAGAGAGTACAAGTGAGAAGCCTCCAAAGAACAAGCTGGTTCAAGTTCAGATCATGGATCCATTGTCTTCAATGGGACTGCCTATAGTCTGTGCTCCGGGACCTAGCTTCAGCCACGTGAGTCCTCCAGGTGGGTGAAACAGGTCTCTGCCCTGGGGAGGATAGAGCTGATGGAGAGAGGGTTAGTGACCCCAGACAGATCAGCTGCTGCTGCTGCATAGGGGAGCCAGGAAGAGAGAGAGCCTCTGTGTTCTCTCTCTTGGGATGAATCCATCTTTGCTCTGAAGTGGACCTGAGAGTTTCAAGTGGAGCTGTGGTAGCCTGAGTATAAAACGATTCTCACTAAAACTTAAAAGTTGATTCTGGTTCCATTGCCATGCCCCTTGTCCAGCCACTATAATGTTTTGTCCTCATGGATCCAGCTTCTTAACTGGTCTATCTGCCTCCATTCTTGCTTTCTACTGTCCATGCCCCCAAAACAACAGCCAGGGGGCTTCTTAAAATATCATAAAGCAAATATGATGAGGTCATCACTCTTATGGCTCCAGTACCCTTTAACAAGCCTTTGCATTAAAAAATAAAATCTAAACTTTTAATTGTGGCCTGCAGGGTCCTCTTCCATCTGGCCCTTGCTCTGCTACAACCTCATCTATTCCTTCCCAGCCTCCTTTCAGTTTCTTCACTTCTCCAAGTCTTCTTGCAACTGTTCCCTCTATGTGGGAGGCCTCCTCCCCTTATTCCACCCCAGCTATGCCTCTTCACCTGGCTCACTCCTACTCAACCTATTAGGTTAGGTCATAACTGACATGTCACTTCCTCAAGAAACCATCTGAAAAAACCTTCTGCCCTGTCACTGCTCTCCCTTCATGCCCCTTCAAAATGATCTTCTCCATTGACACTTGCAACATAACATAATTGTACAATATTCATAATTTTTGTTTAATGTCTGTTTCCTTCACTAAGGCAAGAACCACAGTTTTGTAACTTAGTTCAGTGCTGTATCCACATTATGTAACAGTGGCTAGGATATGTGGGTGCTCAATAAAGGTTGTTGAAGGAGTGAACAACTATTTTCAGCTCCACTGCACGGAGGAAGAGAATTTTCAGAACAACCAGATTTTTCTGAGGTTTGGGATCGTCGCTTCAGCCCCAAAGTTTAATATTTCACCTGAACTTGAATCCTTGGTTTCCTCAGCCCAGAGAGATTGAGGGATGTGGAAGCTGCTTCCACAGATCAAAGAGCCAATACACTATCAAGCCACTACTGTGTGTCAGGGTTAGGACTGACTGTGGCTTTAGCTATCCTTCCCTCCTGTCCAAATCATAGCCCAGATAGAGTTCCACTGGCTTGGCATTGGGCTCTACAGCCTTTTATCCTGGGAGTGGGGGCTTCCCATCAGATACAGATACATTCCCAAGAAGCCTTCTTTCACACTAAACTCCTTCTCCTTCCCTCACACATCTTTACCTGGCCTTTGCATCTGTTGACCTGTGCAAATCAAGTGTGGATATACGTATGTGCTCGTGTGCGTATGGGTGTATATGTTTATGTGCTCCTAAAGCACATGTGCACACAGGTTGTGTGTGTGTGTGTGTGCCTGTACATGTGAGCCCCCATGTACGAATGTATGTTCCTGTATGCGTATGTAAGTGCTCACATACGTATCTCCAGCTTGTAATATCTCTAGCTGTCCCTTGTTCCTTCTCCTGGTCGCCCCTTCAGCCATCTCGGTCGGGGATACTGGGGGCGTGGAGAGGAGTCATGCTTCGACGTGGGGAGCTGAGGACTCAGAATCCAGCCTCAGGCCGCGCCCTGCTCAAGTCCCTGGGGACCAGCATCCATCCAGTCCAGTCGCCCATCCCCAGACCCGCCCTGCCCCGACCTCGCGGGGTCCCCCAAGGTGACCCGTGACTCCCGGCCCGACACGCGAGCGAAACTAGAGGGCCAGCCCCGCCCCGCAGCGCAGCCCCGCCCGTAGCCGCTTACCGTGGGCCGCGACGCACGCGGGGAGCCAGAGCACGAAACAACACCAGCCCGCGGCGCCGGGGACCATCTCCAGGGCCCGGCCCGGCGATGCGCTTCCTCAAGCCGCCCCACCGCGCTAGCTCGCTGGACTTCAGCCTGACAGCTGCTCCGGCCTCCAGCCCCCAGACCCGCTCTTGCTGCTGGTTGGCGGACGGGAACGAGGCCCACGGCTGATTGGCTCTGATGCCTGTTCGTGTAGCCACACTTTCCGCCTCTGCGCCTTAGCCCACTTCCTATTGGTCGAGAGAAGTGGGACCTAGGGCTCATTGGTCTAAACTCTTAACAGCAACTGCCACCACCCCCCCAACCCCGCGCCCCAGCATGTCTTAGTTTGGATTCGGCTTCGGGACCGCGCGGGCTGGTGGGCGAGCCAGGGAGTAAAGCTAACTGGAGGTGGGCATCCCTCTGGGCTCGCTTCAGCCGCGGAAAGTCGGGGGCCGTCAGCTGGTGCAGACTCGGCCGATCTTCCCTGCGGCCGCCTAGCAAGACGACGATTTGCTTCTCCCAACCGTGCTTTCCCTCCTCCTCACCCCCTCTTTGGGAAGGCGTTCGTCTGGCGCCCAGGTGGTCTCCGCTCCGCTCGTCCTCTGCCCAGTTCCACCAGTGCTTGCGCGGTGTCCATCGGTAGGCGCTGGGGAACACGGCTTAGTGATCCTCTCCCTCGAGGAGGCTGTAGCCAGCGCAGTCAGAAAACGGGCCCTGGGGCCAGATGCTGGGTGCCCACGCCTGCTTCTCTACCACTTAGCGTACAACTGTGACCCTGGACACCTTTCATAACCTCTCAGCCTCAGTTCCTTTATCTATAAAATGGACATAACAGTACCAACGCGATAGGATTGGAAGGGCTTATGAGATCTCTCACCAAGAGCTTATTTAACGTAAGCCTATCCCATAGCGTTCAATAAATATGTTTATTGTATTTCTTGGTCTGGCGTTCGGGGTGAGAGGGAATGGAATGAAGGTCAGTAGGTAAGCGGGCCGAACAAGAATTCTACATATTCAAAGAGAAAAGCACAACTTAAAGCCGGCTACCCTTAGGTAACCGACACTTCTTGCAAGAGCGCCCTCGGAGGCCCAGCCTCTGGCCCTTCTAGCCGGGTGGATTCTGTGGTAGCAAGCCATAGAGTAGCGGAAGTGGCCCGTCCTCTTCCTCTCCCGAGCCAACGGCTTGGCGAAACTTCTGGGGCCTTCTCTGACGCGGGGGATTGTGGGGTTGCTGGGCGGCCTAGACGCGGAGAAGACGGGAGGAGTAGCGGGCCATTGAATAAGCTTCCAAAATGATGGTGAGTGGCCCTTCGCCTGTCGCCATCCGCTGCCATCCGGCCCGTCGGTGGCGCTGCCCGGCCGGGGTCGGTTCCACAGGGTCCTCCGCCGTCTACTGACTCTATCCTTACTCGGATCCCCTGTCTACGGGCGACCCCGGCCCGCCGAGGCCTGGCTCGGCCCCAGCATGGAACTGGAGCCCTGGGTGAGGGCTTTGTGGGGGTGGAGGGAAGGTTTTGGTCTGGCCCACTGCGGACTACAAGTCCCAGGCTGCTTCGGGGCCGCGAACCCGCTTACGGGACCGGATTTTTGGAGCCCCCCACAATCAAAAGCTGTGGTAAACGAGTGCAACTTGAGCGTGCGTGTGTACAGGGTCGGCGGGTGCTTTAGGAAATGTGGGATGTACAAACGTGTGCTTCCTTAAATGGGCAGAGGCAGCATGGGAACCTTTTGTTGAACCGAGCGGAGGGGCTCAACTGTGGTTGCTCGCCGGTCCCCCCAGCCCGCCTGCTGCTGCATACATGGAAACAGACTTGGCTTGTACTTTAACACTCACTTGATCATTCCTTAAGTAAATCCATTTTTAGTGCCTATTGAATGTCATGTAATGCCATCTGGTTGTTGGGGGTGCAGCTTCTCAGCCAGGAGAATGGACAGGGCACATGGGGACACTATGTCAGAGCTGGGAAGACCCGGGCTCTGACTCCGACCCTGTCTGCTCCTCCGGACTTGGCATCAGACCAGGCTTTTCTAGTTGGCCATCTAACTCTGGGTCTCCTTTTCTTGAATTAGGAGTGTTGATGAATCCCGGAGCCCCCCTGTAGCCCAGCCTGCTTCCACACCAGCCCTTTCTGCTATCTCAGAGCTGTAGATATTTTCCGTGGATCCCAAGCCTGCTGCTGTCTCTTGAGTTGCTTTTGAACAGGGCTAGCTTTTAAGGCGGTGTCTCAGGCAAGACACTGACTTAGATACTGCTCCATGTGATGCACTTGGCATTTCACTCATTCATTTTGGTCTCTCAATCAGAGGAAATCTTCTGTTCTTTTCTGACCTGCTGCTGCTTCCTTTCCGGTAGATGTCAAACTGACACAAGGTTTTCAGTATGCCCTGTGAATCCAGTTGTACCCACTACCCACTAGGAAGAATCTAGAATTTATCTGTACTCTTTTCTCCCCTTCATACCTCTAGTACTGCCCTTTTTTAGTCCCTCTCCAGCAGTACCTGTTCTTGAAGTCACCTTCATCTTCCAGGTAGAGGCAGCAGAGCCCTTGAGAGTAAGGGCAGTGGAGCCACATGGGATGTCTAGGTTTGTGACTAAGCCAGGGCACCTACTATGCGTATGACTTGGAGCATGTTAATAAATTTCCTTCCCTCAATGTATTAAGGGGATTCTTTGAGCTGCTACATACAAAGCGTCCAGCGTGGAGTAAGCACTCCGTGTAACAGCAGTGTTAGCTCTTCTCTAGGTGGTTGCTTGCTTCTTTCCCTCCCTGTGGTCCGTCCTGCTGTCAAGGCTCCCCTAAGAGTTTTGGCTGGCATTCAAAGAACTGAGGATCACAACCGAGGTTCTTCTATCTGGTGATAAAACCCTTCACTAAGGGGCTCCACCACACTTGGGTTGTTCCTTAACTGATCCCTGCTGTTTCCTTGCTGTGTTGGCTGTTTATATCACTCCTTTGGGGGGTGTGAAAGTTCTATCAAAAATCCTTGTCATGGAATTAGTTCCTGGTATTCCAGAAGGCTTCTGTAATTGGAAGAGAGGTAAAGGGGCACTTGGCTGGTTCTATCCAAAGAGCATGAAACACTTAATCTTGAGTTCTTGAGTTTGAGCCCCACGTTGGGGGTAGAAATTACTTAAATAAATAAAGTTTTAAAAGAGAGAGAGGGGTGCCTGGGTGGCTCAGTTGGTTGAGCGACTGCCTTCGGCTCAGGTCATGATCCCGGGGACCCGGGATCGAGTCCCACATCGGGCTCCCTGCTCGGTAGGGGGCCTGCTTCTCCCTCTCTCACTGCCCCTGCTTGTGTTCCCTCTCTGGCTGTGTTTCTCTCTGTCAAATAAATTAAAAAAAAACTTAAAAAAAAAAAAGAGAGAGAGGTAAATGGGTGCCCTGATACCTCAGTCCTGTGACTTTCGGCACACTAGTAAGGAACATGTGTCCTTGGCTAAGTGGTATTGAGCACTGAATGCCTTGGCATGTGAACACCTGTTGTTGTTTTACACAACGTCAAGCTTTAATAATGAATAAAATTTTTTTTAAAAGGATGAAGATGAAGATCATTAAGCTGAAATTCCAGAA
This sequence comes from Spilogale gracilis, assembly GCA_004023965.1. Classification (NCBI taxonomy): domain Eukaryota; kingdom Metazoa; phylum Chordata; class Mammalia; order Carnivora; family Mephitidae; genus Spilogale; species Spilogale gracilis. Next base: position 63,860 of record PITA01006016.1, on the reverse strand, counting down.
CCTTCCATGATAACTCTTGGCAGATTACTTTTTCCACTATTGTTTCTTTACTTGAGTAAAAATGAGTGAGATTGAAAAGTAATTTTTTTCTTTTTAAGATATCCATTTATTTGACAGAAACACAGAGAACACAAGCAGGGGAGTGAGAGAGGGAGAAGCAGGCTTCCCGTGGAACAGGGAGCCTGCCTTGGGGCTCCATCCTGGGACTCTGGGATCATGACCCGAGCCAAAGGCAGACGCCCAACAACTGAGCTACCCAGGCACTCCAAAAAGTAATTTAGAAAAGAAGCTGGAGTTTTCATAGCAGTGCGTGTGCTTGAGGAGCTAATATAAGAGGACACATCTTGCTTGACCTGGCTTGGTTCAGTCCAGCTCTACCACCTTTTCCTTCCCTTAGGATACCTCCTCTACCCAGCCTGCCATTTCTAAAAGGCCTACAAAGCATAGGAAACGTGGGGTCAGCTGCTTCTGTGCCCTACTTGCTTTGTACCTAAGAATTTTCCATGGATTTAGTTTCACCATCCTTACAGTGCTTTTCCAAAAATTAGAAGCCAGTGCTATCTTTTTTTTATTTTTTAAGGTTTTATTTATTTGAGAGAAAGCATGCGCATGAGAGGGGCGAGGGTCAGAGAGAGAAGCAGACTGCCTGCTGAGCAGGGAGCCTAATGCGGGACTCGATCTGGGACTCCAGGATCATGACCTGAGCCACCCAGGTGCCCAAGCCACTGCTGTCTGAAGTCGTGGCTTGTATAAAGTTGAATTTTCAGTATCAAAAGCTGTTGCATATTGCATCATATGTGGCCAGATCTAGGCACTCCACAACTTGAGATGGTGTAATCCTTACCTTTGGGAAACTCATACTTTAAGATGGCTGGTGTTACAAAAGTTGTACACAAGAGGAAGCAGAAGGAATTACAGGTTCCTCAGTTCAGGGTGCCCCTAGTAGCTGCTGTTGAAAAAACATCTTGGAAGAATTGGGGCACTGATGAGTTGCTGGCCTGGTTAGAAAGTGTTTTGGTTTTTTTCTTTTTAAAAATACCTTTATATATATACACATACACATGTTTTATTAAGTAAGCTCTATATCCAACATAGGGCTTTAAACTCATGACCTCAAGATCAAGAGACACATGCTCTACTGACTGAGCCAGGGTAGGGGACGGCTTAGCCAGTTGGGCATCTGACTCTTGGTTTCAGCTCAGGTCATGATCTTAGGAACCTGAGACAGCCCTGTGTTGGGCTGTGGGCTCATCACTAAGTCTGCTTATCCCTCTCCCTCTGCTCCCCTTGCCCCTGTGTGCTCACTCTCGAGCTCTCTCTCACAAATCTTTATTTTTATTTTTTTTTAAGATTTTTTTTATCTACAAAATCGAGTCCCACAAGAGAGGGAACACAAGCAAGGGGAGTGGGAGAGGGAGAAGCAGGCTTCTCCGCCAAGCAGGGAGCCGATTCCAGGATCCTGGGATGATGACCTGAGCTGAAGGCAGAAGCCCAACAACTGAGCCACCCAGGTGCCCCAAATAAAATCTTAAAAAAAAATGGGGCACCTGGGTGGCTCAGTCACTTAAGTGTCTGCCTTTGTCCCTGTCATGGTCCCAAAGTCCAGGATTACAGCCTGCCCTTGGTGCGCCTCCGCCCCCCCCTCCCCCCAGTGGTGAGTCTGCTCCTCCCCCTGCTCAATCTGTCTCTCAAATAAATAAAATCTTTAAACAAAAAAAAAGTGACAGGGTGGCTCTTGTAAATAGGCATACAGTTTGGACGTGGAGGTAAGAAAAAGTCTTAACAAGCATTGTTAAGTTATTCTGTTGAAGAGGTGAAAATTTTTTTGAAGGCAATAATAGGAAGAGTGAGATGCAAGTTAGTTTTTGATTTGAAGTTGTAAGACTTTCCAGGGCAAGGATGAACCGAAGAAGCTTGCGGGGGGTGCCATGAGAAATAATTTAGCAGGACTGGGAGAAGGTAGGGCCTTTGGAGGGAACATCTTTATCCTTACAGAAGTTGTAAGAGGCCTGAAAGAATGCTGGAAGTATAAAGAAGCCATTTTTTTGCTGCCAGACCTGGGACACCAGTGAAAGGGAAAGGATTTTCCCTGTGGCCCATGCCTGACTTCAGATTCAGGGAGTTATCTGACAGGTAGTCTTTAAAAAAAAAAAAAAGGTATGTGTTTTTTGGGAAAACATTGAAACAAAACAGAAAATACACAATTCAGAGTATCAGAACCCTCTTTACTCCCAGTGTCTTACTCATTAGAGTTTGTTGCGCATCTTTGCAGCCCCCTTTTATGCACTTACACATTATATCTTGGCTCCTACCTTACCTTTGTATTTAATATAGATAAAATTAACTCAAAACATGCCATGTCTCTCTAAAAGTTTTTACAGGGCTTCCTTTTGTAGGAATGAAATCCAACTTCTTACCATGGTCTACAGTTGAGTATGCGATCTGGTTCTTGCCTGTCTCTTCAGCCCTATTCCAGTCTTCCTCCTGCCCACTATCTTCCAGCTGCGCTGGCCAAAGGGGTTGGACTTTATCAGGAATATGGAGTCAGCCTCATGGGTTACTAGACTTTCTGATGTGTGAATCCCTGACTCCTTAATTGTTGGCTCAGGATCTCCCTTGTGTTTTCATTTCCTATGTTTTTCCTGCTCAGATGCCTGAGGTACCTGTAGGGGTGGACAGGGCTGGTGACTTTCAAACTTCATATAGCAATCCGTGGTAAGAAATCCATTTTAAGGGGTACCCGGGTGCCTCATTGTTAAGCATCTGCCTTCGGCTCAGGTCGTGATCCCAGGGTACTGGGATCGAGCCCTGCGTCGGTCTCCCTGCTCGGCAGGACACCTGCTTCCCCCTCTCCCACCCCTCCCTTTGTGTTTCCTCTTGCTGTGTCTCTTTCTCTTAAATAAATAAAATCTTTTTTTTCTTTTTTAAGATTTCATTTATTTGACAGAGAGATCACAAATAGACAGAGAGGCAGGCAGAGAAAGAGAGGGAAGCATGTGGGACTTGATCCCAGGACCCTGAGATCATGACCTGAGCCGAAGGCAGAGGCTTAACCATCTGAGCCACCCAGGAGCCCCTCAAATAAATAAAATCTTTAAAAGAAATGCAGTTTAAGTCACAGCCTAGTAGTACACTCATAGCATAACAAGTTTTGAAACAACACCTTACTATATTGTTTCACACACACAAAATTAAGTCACAAACACAGGGAAAGCTGAGTTTGGTTCTGAGCTCATCTCAGAAGGCACAGGTTTTGATACAAATTCTGCTAAGATGAGAAGTTTCTGTCTGTGCTAATGGTCACTGAAGTAAAGGGGTCTAAGCAGACTTTTAAAATGGACAACTATCCCTGTCTTCCCAGAGTTTCTAAGGTGGGTCTGCAAATTAAGCCTTTATAGGAATAGTGATTGTACTTGAGGCTAGCATGCAAAATAGAGAAAAATTTCTGTGGGACCTTTGGTTGGAGACTGGTCACAGGGAAGCTGTATGGAACCAGCATGAGAGATGGAAACACTGTTGTATGAATTAGATTCGTTGTCATTTTGGGAGGCTATCTGTTCCTCTGACTGGCTCCCTCCGTGTACTCCAGCTGGGTGTGGTCAGTAAAGCTGCCTGCCAGAGCATCTCCAGGACACCACCTGAAGCTGTTGGCACCTCGCGTTTTGCATCAGTGCCCAGTCAGCTTCTCTAGGATTGAGCTGTAATGCAGTAAGTGGTGGTTTTGCTGGAGGGTGAACACTGAGCTGCTTCCTTCTGTGCTGTGACCTAATTCTTCAACACAGGGTATAGTGTCAGAAGTTGAAAAGCCTATGCTTACTCCGCTGAGCGCTGGAGAACACAGTATTTGATTTGTTCTTTTAGACTAAATCATGCTTCTCATACCTTTTTTTTTTTTTAAGATTTTATTTATTTATTTGACAGAGAGAAGCACAGCTAGAGAGGGAACATAAGCAGGGGGAGTAAGAGAGGGAGGAGCAGGCTTCCCGCCGAGCAGGGATCCCGATGTGGGGCCCAATCCTGGGACTCCGGGATCAAGACCTGAGCTGAAGGCAGTCGCTTAACCAACTGAGCTACCAGGTGCCCCTCTGGTACCATTTTCTAGCACTCTTGCAAGGTATGCTATGGTTTTGGCAGTATCCCTGGTTGTAGGGGCTGGTTAAGGAATCAGTGTGGTGGACAGTGGGAATATGGTTTTAGAAAGTCTCCCGAGGGGCTCCTGGGTGGCTCAGTTGGTTAAGTGTCTGATTCTTGATTTTGGCTCAGGTTGTGATCTCAGGATTGTGAGACCCAAGCCCTGCGGCAGATTTGGTGCTGGGAGGGGGGGTGTCTGCTGCTCTCCCTCTTCATCCCCTCCTCATCCACACACTTTCTCTCTCTCAAATCTTTAAAAGGCCTCCATATATTTCTGGTATGGGAGAAATGGAAACATTTATCCTTTCTCCCCTTCATGAATTTCATTGTGATAGATGATTATTAAAAGCAGTCCGTTGCTCTTTCTTTTCCAGCCCACACCAGTTATCCTGTTGAAAGAGGGGACTGATAGCTCCCAAGGGATCCCCCAGCTTGTAAGTAACATCAGTGCCTGCCAGGTGATTGCAGAGGCTGTAAGAACCACCCTGGGCCCTCGTGGCATGGACAAGCTGATTGTAGATGGCCGAGGTAAGTCTGCAGGGTTTCTCAGGCCAGGGTGCAGAAGAGACTCCTCTGAGGAATTGCTCGCTATGAAGCAGTTTCATTTCATACTTTGTTCTAAATGCTGAACCCTATGGGAGTATATGGGAGAAGCTGGGCTCAGGAGCCTGTTGCTGCTTAGGTAGCCTGGAAACATGAAATAGTACCATCTGAGTACTCTGGTCGTTGCCTTTGTATCATGTTACCAAGACAGAATTGCCTCCTCGTGTTTTAGAGTATCAGCTGACATGTGAAGTAGTAGAGTATCAACCATGTCAAGAATATCTAAGCAGTTTCTTATTCTCATTTAAAGTAATATTTGCTACATTCAGTTTGAGGTGTGCTAAATGCTGTTCAGAGAAAATCAGGAGCTTTTGGTCTTTGGAAGCTTGTAATTTTAGGCAGCCCTTTGTGCACAGAGCTATGTCTATAAAAAAATAAGTTAATAGATGCCATGATCTTCTCTGTCCCATCCCAGTAAAGTGTGTATGGGCTCCCAAGTCCAACTGGGGAAAGTATCTTTTTAAATTTTTGTTTTTTGTTTTTAAGGCAAAGCAACAATTTCTAATGATGGAGCCACAATTCTGAAACTCCTTGATGTTGTCCATCCTGCAGCAAAGACTTTAGTGGACATTGCCAAATCCCAGGATGCTGAGGTGGGAAAATCAAGCATATGTGCTTAAATAAAGGTTGAAATACATGCCTGCTTGCTCCTTTCCTTTTCTCGCTTAAAATTTTTTTGTTGTTAACTCTGTAATTATGATTTCACAAGTAACACATGCTTGTAAAGTATTTAGGTAGAATTGATAATCTTTTAAAATTTATACCGTTTCAATGCATGTAGCTAAGATCTTAAGACCAGGGCCATGTATTGTCATACCATATCAGTGACCTTGTAATAATTTAATCTCTCTACCCTTGAAACAAATAATACACTATATGTTAATTTGAAGGGAAAAAAAGGAAAAAAGCAAAAAGAAACAGGTGAAAATAATTCTAGTATATTTAACTTAAATTTTTTTTTTCCTCCCGTGTTAGTCACCCTATACGATGGGGCTGGAAGCTTTAAGGTTTCCAGTTTACCTGTTCTTGTTTTTCCACGCTGGTAAAATACAGATAACATAAAATTTGCCACTTCAGCTGTTTTCCAGTATATAATATCACGGCATTAACCAGTCTGTCTTTTTTTTTTTTTTAACCAGTCTGTCTTAAAACATTTCTAACAGGATGGGCGCCGGGGTGACTCAGTTCCTTAAGCATCTGCCTTTGGCTCAGGTCATGATCCCAGGGTCCTGGGATGGAGCCCCAAGTCAGGCTCCTTGCTCAGCAGGAAGCCTGCTTCTCTGCTCTCCCTCTGCCTGTAGCTCCCCCGTTTGTGCTCTCTCTCTCTCACTATATCTCTCTCTGCGTCTGTCAAATTAAGTAAAATCTTTTTTTTTTTTTTTTTAAAGATTTTATTTGATATAGAGAGAGAGATCACAGGCAGGCCGGGGGAGGGGGAGTAGGACAGACTCCCCGCTAAGCAGAGAGCCCGATGTGGACCTTGTTTAAGCTGAAGGCTTAATCCTCTGAGCCACCCAGGCGACCTGCAAAATCTTTTTTTAAAAAAGAGTATCTAATACTAGAATCTTGATAATGTTGAGAGGAAGCAGGCTTGCATTTTAGAGTTTTACAGATATGTTTTGAAGTTATAGAAAAAAGGTTTATTGGGATCCATGAGCCTATAAAACAGTATTACTTGTATAAAATTAAAGTGAGAATAGTCTGGATTTGACCTGTCACTATCTTCAACAGGGACTAATACCTTTCTGGCCAAGAATTTGGCCACTTAGACCCTTTACCACAGTAACATTTCTTCCCCCTTGAAAATCCCTCACATTACACAATGGACATAAGTGAGTTGAAAGTAAATTTCTGCCAAATCGGAGGTGAACTGGTTTGGGCTTTTATTCTTTTTCTCCCTCATTAAAAATAGGGTTTAGATCCCATTATAGAAAATGACTGTGTTAGAAAGGTTAGCATACTAGTGATCTGCCTATTCCAAATAGTGTGTAAAACGTAAAGGATGTTGGGTGGTCCTGGAAGGTTTGTTTTAGTGGGATTTGGCTGGAAATTATCTTTTTGGAAATTCCTATAGTACTTTGTACTCCTTAAAGGATGTTTGTCACCTGTTTCTTGCTTCCATGGTTACTTGTGACACATAAGCATTATATTATAAGCCTGCCTGGGACTGTCTTGTTCATCATGCCTATGTGTAATAAGTAGGGTACTTGGTTAATCTGCTTATGTAATTTCATATCCTGAGGAACTTTGATTGTCCAGATCAGCTTTCTTTGGAGAATGGGCCTGGCTGGGGAATTAGTTTTGTAGCCGAGAGCCATTTGATGGGATGGATACCTAACTACCATCACCTTCCTTATACTTTTTGCCATTACCTGTGCTTCCAGAAAAAAACACTTCACACCCATTTAAACAGTCCCCAGTTTAAATGGGTAGGTTGCCTAAAAATGGTGTTTCAGGCTTTATCTCTAACCATGAGCAAATGTGAATTTCCTGTCATCCTCTTCCAGGTCGGTGATGGTACCACCTCCGTGACCCTGCTGGCTGCCGAGTTTCTGAAGCAAGTGAAACCCTATGTGGAAGAAGGTTTGCACCCACAGATCATCATCCGAGCTTTCCGCACTGCCACCCAGTTGGTATGGGAATATTGGCTACCTTGGCTTTGTGCCTGGGTACCTTCATGTTTCTCTTAGGGTACTACCTTTAGTGGGGTGTAGAGAGGCTGGTAACTCGGTTCCTTGAACATTTTCTGACTTCTCCCTACGAATCTCAGTTTTCCATTCAGTAGCTATCCCTTTAGCCTCAGGTTTCCTGATGGATTCAGGAAGTGACAGCTGGGGTTTTTTGGTTGTTTGGGGTTTTTTGGGTTTTTTTTTTAAGACTTTATTTACTTGGCAGAGAGAGAGAGATCACAAGTAGGCAGAGAGGCAGGCAGAGAGAGAGGAGGAAGCAGACTCCCCGCTGAGCAGAGAGCCTGATGCGGGCCTCAATCCCAGGACCCTGAGATCATGACCTGAGCTGAAAGCAGGGGCTTTAACCCACTGAGCCACCCACGCACCCAATTTATTTGTTTTTTATGAAGTTCTCATGGCGCACATCTTGAGACCCTGCTTTTATTAATCCTTGACTTTCATTCTGTGATCTTGGGCCAGTCAGTCCCTCTGGGCTTTACTTTCTTCCTTTACTGTCTCTGTTTCAGGGGCACCTGGGTGCCTCAGTCAGTTAAGTGTCCAACTCATGATTTTGGCTCAGGGTCCATGATTTTGGCTCAGGGGTCAAGCACCAGCTCAGGCTCCACACTCATAGGGAGTCTCCTTGAGATTCTCTGCTCCCTCCCCCAAAGTTATTTACTATCTGTTTCAGGTTGGTAACATTAAAATGAGATTGTATATGAGACGTGCTTTTGAAAATACATTGAGTTTAACATCCAAACATGTTATATAACATATCTAATATATAAAGTGTTAGAAGTCGTGGTGAGTGTTTTTCGTAAGCCAGAAGGTTTGGCCCAGTCTAATGTTCTGGCTTGTTTCCACTCATTTATTTTAGTGTGTTCCTTGCATATTCAGAGTTAAATTATGGAAATACCCTGATGATTTTTTTTTTTTTTAAGATTTTATTTATTTGACAGAGAGAAACACAGCCAGAGAGGGAACACGAGCAGGTGGAGTGAGAGAGGGAGAAGCAGGCTTCCCGCCGAGCAGGGAGCCCGATGTGGGACTCGATCCCAGGTTTCTGGGATCATGACCTGAGCCGAAGGCAGTCGCTTAACCAACTGAGCCACCCAGGCGCCCCCTGATGATTTTTCAGAACTATACCTAAGTCATACCTATGCCTATACCTATTTGTCATTGGGAGTTCTCTAAACTGTGGAGACATGTGTTTCCAGGCAGCTGTAAGACTTGGAAGTGTTTCAGTTGCAGAGTGGGAATGTTTAGGATTTGGGAGTAAACAGATTAGAGAGTGGCAAGAGAGTCTGGGACCCACCTCTCCAATTTGCCTTTGGTGCCAGAGACTCACTCGACTTCTGTTGTTGGCAGGCAGTTAACAAGATCAAAGAGATTGCTGTGACTGTGAAGAAGGAAGATAAAGTGTAAGTTTTCGGTGGGCTTTGTCAGAACCTTTACTTTCTGTGGCCAAATTGGACGTTAGAGGCGTGTTGCCACCCTATATGGGCCCAGGGCTCTTTGGCTAATGCTGGAACCTTGGCTGTGCCCCAGCTCACACAGCACAAAAGGGACTGTACATTGTAGTTTTAAAGCTGTCACACATGCAGTCTCGGACTGCAGTCACCATCTGTCAGTGATAATCTCTCCTAAAGATGTGGAAGATGAAATTGGTGTGGGCTGAGCTTAGATACCAGAACAGACACCCCCTCCACACTGCAGTAGACTCAGACAGGAAGGACTTTGTGAGCCTGACCAGGTCCCACCCGCCCTTCTGTGTCCCAGGGAGCAGAGGAAGCTGCTGGAGAAGTGTGCCATGACTGCCCTGAGCTCCAAGCTGATTTCCCAGCAAAAAGCCTTCTTCGCCAAGATGGTGGTAGATGCGGTGATGATGCTCGACGATTTATTGCAGCTTAAGATGATTGGAATCAAGAAGGTGCAAGGTGGTGCTCTGGAGGTAAGCTTGCTCCAGCCCCCCCCTAGGAGGCTCCTGCCTTCACATGGACTCTCCAGACAGGTCCATACAGGAGGTGAGCACATGTTACAGGTGTTGAGAGAACGCATGTTGGACTGGGAGTCAGACTTGTGTTATAGTCCCCATGCTGTCACTGCAGCCTGTGACTGTACATACGTTTTATAATTTCTCTGGATATCTATTTAGTTGTTAGCAGATGAGCTCATTGATTTTTAGAATCTCGGTCTGATGCGGGAGGGGATAGCGCTATCTGCATTCGGTAAATTATCTATGACCCTCTCAGTTAATAACTCTGAGAAGTACTTCTCAGTCTACTCCATTTCAAGGGACACATCAAGCTCTCCCTTTTATTCATTTATTTTGAATAGATGATACATAGTTCTAAATGTGTAAAGGGCCCTAAAGATAAAAATAAATACCCCAGATACAACCACTGTTCACAGAGTGCGTGTATGTGCGCACGCACGCATTCAAGTGCTTCCAGAATTATGCGTGTCTGTCAGCACATACGTAAATAGTAATTTTATAAACACAGGCGTTCGTTGTAATACATAGGGTTCTGTAACTCCTTTTTGTCCATTTAACAATATTTTAGAATTTGATCCATATCAGCATGTGGGGCTTTTCAGCAGTGTTGCACAATAGGACTTTCTACGATGGTGGAACTGTTAGATGTCTCTGCCATCCATTTTATGGTAGCCATTAGCCATGTGTAGCTCCCAAGCCCTTGAAATGCAGTTAGTACAACTGAGGAACTAAGTTTTTGATTTAACTTTTATTTCTTTAAATGGAAATAGCAATATGTGGCTCATGGCTACTGCATTTCCCAGTGTAACTGTAACTTGTTCTTTTTTAACACAGTAGTTATTGGTCTGGAAACCTTTTTTGATGATTTCCATGCTCCCTTGGTCCTTCTCCACTCTGGCCTGCCCTACTTCCTTACTCTACCTTGGCGACTTGGCCTGAGGTGATACGGACCGGGCAAGACCAGCTTGAAATATTATAACGTGACCTGGCTCTTCACTTTTTGTTCTTTGACTTTTACCTTTCCAGATTAAATTCCTACTCTGTTGTCCTTCCTCCCCTTCCTCCTGTCATGGCACATGTCAGTGGACTGAGGTTCTGTCTTCTGTAATAAAGCTCTGAGGAACCTGGAGGTCATCTGAGCAATGTCCCTGTCTTTGGCCCCTGTAGCACTCCTTTCTCAGCCCATCATGGTTTACTGACTTTGTCTGTCCCCACTGCTTTGGTAGCAGTAGTCGTTAGGCCTTCTCTGGGCCCTAGACTCTTGAGATTAGATTGGCATTCACTCAACTAGGGATCAAAAATAATAATTTTATCTGGTGAGAAAGCCAGGGGCTCCAACCCACTTTTTCCTTGGGCTGTCCCACATTCCTTAAATGTATATAAAACCTGACACACAGAATTCAATAAGTGGTGGTAGTGATTATTTACTTACTCTCGAGCTTAACTGAGAATTTCCTAATCTGTATCTTCAGTCCTTACCTGCCCCTGGAGCCTCATGCTTTTGTTATCTAACTGCTACTGAACTCCTCATCTCATCCTCCAGACCTGTCACATTTTCTGTGTTCCTTGATAGAGTTTGTATCTCCACCATTGACTCAGTCTCTCTCACCAGAAATCCAGGGTCATCTTTGAAAATCTTTACTTAAAAAATAAAATTTAAAAAAAACCTCCAAAAATCTTTACGACTTCTCTCAACCTGTCCATTGGCCATTGTCTCAGCTTGCTTGCCAATTTACTATTTACTCCTTTAAGCGGTCTCTTTTACTTACTCTCAGGACCATTGTCCTGGCAGTGGTCACCCTTCCTCCAGCTTTGGATCCCCTCTGTCAGCCCTATTTTCTCTTAAGGTGAAGTTCCAAAATTTACTGCCCTGTGGAAAGCCTCTTGGGGTCCCACATTGTGTACAGGGTATGAGTCAGGCCTTGGTGGAGCCTGTAAGCTACTCCTGCCCAGCCCCTGCCCTCTGTATTCCTGCAGCTGCCAGTGGCTTCGTGTTTTCTGATGCCACCATACTGCCTTTGTGGAAAAGCTTTCCCTTTTTCTGTTTGATTTCTGCCTCCCCATCTTTTTTTTTTTTTTTTTTAAGGTTTTATTTATTTATTTGACAGAGAGATCAGAAATAGGCAGAGGCAGGCAGAGAAAGAGGGGGAAGTGGGCTCCCTACTGAGCAGAGAGCCAGATGTGGGACTCGATCCCAGGACCCTGAGATCATGACCTGAGCTGAAGGCAGAGGCTTAACCCTCTGAGCCACCCAGGCACCCCTGCTTTCCCATCTTGATTGAGCCTAGGCATCACCCCCTTTAGGGTGCTGTGGATTTGAGTGATTCACGGATGTATTCACTGATAGGTTACAGTAGTAGAGATTTGCACCGACAGAGAACATGGAGGTCATTGAGCTGAATATACCCTTTTTTATCGAGTGGGAAATGGCTTGGTCATGTAGTAAGAAAGAGATCTGGCATTTGAACCCGAGTCTTTTGATAGTGCTGAAGTCAGTCCCAAGGGTGGCATGCTTTCTTATTTTCCCTATTAAATCCAGCCCACAGGAAGCTCATGTTCTGAGGGACTGAAATGTAGGAAGCCACAGTTGTAGCTAGGGAACTGTACAGGGAATTTCTGGCCCTTGTGACCTTTTGGGCTCATCTCCTGAGAAGAGGAAGCCCCTAGGCTACCACGCACAGGTCAGAGTATACACAGGGCAGAGAGAGAGAGAGAGAGAGGCGGGCATGGGGCGGGGAGGCGTGTCCAGTAGAAGACAAGGAGGGAGTTGAGTTGGGGTTGAAGGAAGAAGCATTGGGCAGCCTGTACCTTATTCATAAATGGCCGGTCCCTTTCTTGGCACTGGAGGTATACATTCAGCATTATCCCTTGGCTTCAGCTTTGAAGGTCAGTCTTAGAGGAGAGCCCAGATAACTCTTTATCATGCTTAATCTCTGTAAGCTGAATGATTTTCTTTATACTGAAGGGACAACCAAAATATGTTTTGTATTTTTCCCAGATTTTATGAAAATGAAAAGGCTTTGTTGTAACAGTGAAATAAAGACATGATTAAGTCTTTCAGGTTCACGGGAATGGGCACACATTAGCCTGTTACACAACTGGCTTGATTTCATTTCATGCCAATACTGAACTGTTGATTGTTTTTTTTTTTTTAAACAGGAGTCCCAGCTGGTAGCTGGCGTCGCATTCAAGAAGACTTTCTCTTATGCCGGGTTTGAAATGCAACCCAAAAAGTACAATAATCCAATGATCGCCCTTTTAAATGTTGAGCTTGAGCTGAAAGCTGAGAAAGATAATGCGGAAATCAGAGTCCACACGGTTGAGGTAGGCCCTACCAGCTGGGCAGCTTACTGGGCCAAAGTCTTGGGTCTTTTTGGCCATCTTGGGCCCAGCTGTTTCTCAGGCTTTCTATGAACCCCATCCTCCTCCTGGCCGCCCGAATATGTTGATGTCCAAGAACCACGCCCACCTCTTTTCCCATTCTGCTCTAGGGAAGGCCTGCTGAAATATTCTCTGGCCCCAGGGACAGGGCTGGTGGGGGCCTTCCACCCATACACTGAGTCCAGGAATTTGAGTCCTCTTATTGGAGCAGGTAAAGGCCCTTCTGCACTGGGTCCCACAATAGAGGGACAGATGTGCTTCCATCACCAATAATACTAAGGCTGTCTCTGGAGGTAGTAGTGTCACCCAGCTGTGAGCAAGTGCTGTTAGGCAGTGTGCCCTCAGCATGGAATAGCCTCTGGGGAAAGGAGCTTGTCATTGGGAACTCCATGAGTACAACTTCTCAGCGGAATCTAGATCTCCATGAGGCTTAGCTATTTTTTACACCTTGACATCCCAGCTCTGGAGGAACTCCTCGTCCTGGAGTAATACCTGTTTTGGTGTTTGAAAGTTTTCGATGGTTCCTAAGTTACCGTGTAGGGTTCTTGTTTGGTTGGACTGAGGAGAGGCTATTCTGGTCACCCTTGTTAATTCCCAGGTAAATCAGCATATTTTACTTTGAGGGGTATATTTTAGCCTACCATATATGCTTATCTCCCCCTAAAAGTGTTCTCATCCTTTCCTGGGTCTCTTCAGGATTATCAAGCAATTGTCGATGCCGAATGGAACATTCTCTATGACAAATTAGAGAGGATCTATCATTCTGGAGCCAAAGTCGTCTTGTCCAAACTCCCCATCGGGGATGTGGCTACCCAGTACTTTGCCGACAGGGACATGTTCTGTGCTGGCCGAGTGCCGGAGGAGGATCTGAAGAGGACAATGATGGTAACCAAACATTTGTGTGCTCCTTCTTGGCCTTTGTGGCCCTGGAGGGATTGTCATTCACTCCTGGTGTGTTGGAGTGCACTGTCAGGTTGACATGTGACTCCAGACCCGTCTTCACATTTTGTTTTGTTTTGTTTTGTTTTGTTTTGTTTTTGCCTTGAAGCACTCCAGTCCTCATGTGCACATGCTCAGTGTAACTGAAACAAGTCAGGAGATCTGATTTGTGAGGGAACCTAGCAGTAATGTTATGATCAGCTAGATAAATTCAAGTATTAGTGTTTCCAGCCAGATTTCCTCCTTTTCTTTTTGAACATTTCACCAAGGACGTGCTAGGTCTAAAGCTCTGATCCTAACTAGTTATTGGGCCCAAGGCACACTAGTTTGGGGGGTTTTGGGTGAAATAAAGGGTCCCCATCTCCTTTTAACTCGACTTGCTTGCCTGTCATGTGTCTTTTGTTCTGTTTTATTTTCTCCTCTTCCAGGAGGGTAAGGGTGAGAGTGGGTTATCCAGGGCAGGAGGTTCTGGGGCACTGGGCCAGGGTTTAACATGGGAATTGGCTTTTGAGGCTAGGTGACAGGAAGCTGTCTTCTGGCTTCACGGGAGCCTTAACTGCCAGGTGGTCTTACCTTCCTGTGCTCCTCAGGCTTGCGGAGGCTCCATCCAAACCAGTGTGAATGCTCTGTCGTCAGATGTTCTGGGCCGCTGCCAGGTCTTTGAAGAGACCCAGATTGGAGGCGAGAGGTAAGCCATAGGCCTAGGCTGCCTGTTGGCAGAGGTCCCGGGACCTGCCTGCATCTGGCCTTCTGCCATCTTTTGGGGGTGGGTGGTATACAGTATGTGCTACTTTTTTTGAGGTCTCACATTTTGGAACATAAAGAACTCAGGAAGTATTTCAAGAGGGAAGAAGATCAGGTTGGGTCCAAAGGCTGACTTTGCAATACGTTATGCCCCAGGGTTACAGCCCCAAACCTTGCCCAATACATGTCTACAACAGTGGGATTGGAAAAGCCTAGTGAGGAACAAAAGAGCAGCTACTGAGTGTCGAGGTCAGATGCAGCAGGTGGGCAGCAGAAAGATGTTGATGTGTATGATTTGATCTTGGGTATAGGTACAATTTCTTCACTGGCTGCCCCAAGGCCAAGACTTGCACTATCCTCCTTCGTGGTGGTGCTGAGCAGTTTATGGAGGAGACAGAGCGGTCCCTGCACGACGCCATCATGATTGTCAGGAGGGCCATCAAGGTACTAGGCTGGAGGTGTCCTGCCTACACAGCCCACTCTGCCTCCCCGACTGATAAGACCCTGGATTTGCGTGGTGATTTCTTCCCTGTATAACCTGTCCTTCCCTGAGTGGCCTGTTGGCCCTCGGTTGCCTCACAAGTCATAAACAGCCTCAGTCTCTCAGAATAGGTCATGCTGTCTTAAAGGCTATGACCTGAGAGCCAACAGTGTAGCTGCTGTCATCAGCCATCCCAGTGATTGTACCAGTGCCCTCAAACTACAAGGTGACCTTGAAGGGGGTCAGAAACCAGAATGTTCACCGGATTGCAGTTGGGATTGCTAGATAAGAGCCACATCTAGGTTTCCTGGGGTTTGGGATGTGGGAGGAGTGAGGAACCACTCCCTTTCTGTGCTAGATGGCCTGCTGACTGGCTGGGTGGCTGGAGCTGGAGCTTGGACCAGGGGCCTGTTAGCATTGAGAGGTGGGTCTGGTCTCTGCAGAACGATTCAGTGGTTGCTGGTGGCGGGGCCATTGAGATGGAGCTCTCCAAGTACCTGCGGGATTACTCAAGGACCATTCCAGGAAAACAGCAGCTATTGATCGGGGCATACGCCAAGGCCTTGGAAATTATCCCACGCCAGCTGTGTGACAATGCTGGCTTTGATGCCACAAACATCCTCAACAAGCTGCGGGCTCGGCATGCCCAGGTGGGTCCTTCGCCCTGGGGTCCAGGGATTGGGTGCATGGGTCTAAATTTGGAGTGTGTGCCATGCCTACTCAGGCTCTGCTTGCTGGGCCCCAGTGACAGGGCTGGAACAGGACCCAGTACCAGCTAACTGTGCCTCTGAGGAGAGAGAGAAAAACACGGTGCCATCAGAGGAACCAGGGGGACCCTGTTGCCTCCTCCCCGGAAGCACAGGCTGACCATGTATATGGGGCTTCCCTGGGTGGTGGTGAGCGGCCCAGAGCCCCACTGACTAGCGGTCCAGCCACAGCTCTGCCACCTCTAAGTTGTGATCTCTCTTGAGTGCTTAATGGGTTCATTTGCTGTTCAGCAGATACTTGTCGAGAGGTATTTGTTAAGTGCTCAGCACTGTGACAGTGGCACTCAGTGAGTGGCCTTGCTTCTGATGTGGGTGAGGGCTTGAAGCAGATCATACACTTCTCTACATCTCTATTTCCTCATCTGAGATGGGAACTAACGCAAGCAGTGAGCCAAATAAGGACTGGAAAGTCTTGAGAAATACACAATCTTCAGGGTGACCTGAGGATGGGCCCTCCCCAAAACACATCACATTGCCCAGAAGAGGGCCCAGACTCTTGTGTGAGCAGCAGGTTTAGGGTTTGAAGGGGGTGGGTGTTAGGGGCCCAGGTGGGAAGACGTGCATGCCCAGCTTCCTGGTGTGACCCCAGGCATACCCCATCTTCCTTGGGGAAGTGAGGGCAAATTCAGAGAGAATGAGGTTTTCTAACACCCGGAAGCTTTTGGAGGATATGTGAGAAGAAATTTGAGAGCAGTTGTCTATTATCTCCCCTCTTTTCCTGTTCTTTCAGGGGGGCATGTGGTACGGAGTAGATGTCAACAATGAGGACATTGCTGACAACTTCGAGGCCTTCGTGTGGGAGCCAGCCATGGTGCGCATCAATGCCCTGACCGCAGCCTCTGAGGCTGCCTGCCTTATCGTGTCGGTAGATGAAACCATCAAGAACCCTCGCTCGACAGTGGATGCTCCGCCAGCAGCGGGCAGGGGCCGGGGCCGGGGCCGGCCGCATTAAAAGGCACCCTGGCCGTGTCGCCCACCCCCACCCCACCCCCCCGCCCCCGCCAGTGGCTGGCAGGCTGGCTGCAGGGTATGCTTACTCTCCCTGTCTTGGTCAGTTGGTGTTATGACAAAGAGGTAATAATTGGCCCACTCTTTTCTCACTGGAGGCTATTTAAATAAACTTAAGACGTAGAATTCACTTCACAAATTACTTGAGCACGGGAGTTTTGCTTGGCAAAGTCTTGACTCTGGCTGAGGATTTTACTTTTGTATGTACTCATCTTTAGAAAAATTTTCTTCTTTTCTGTCGGGCTGAGCCCCTGGATGTTACAGCAGTGTGCGGGCAGGGGGCTCCACCTGGGGAGGCCTCCATCTGGAAGTCTCACTTTGTTGGTTTCCTTTTCCCCAGAAGTGGCTGGGACACTGATGTCATCTTGTTTAGCCCTGGCCTCGCCAGGCACTGCTCCTGGGGCTTCTCTGGGTGTGAGTACCTGTGTTCTGTTCCCTCCTTTGCTCCTTCTCCACATCTGTACTCTTGGCTCAGTCTTTGGTCTCTCTTCTTCAAGATCTCATGGCTGAGGACTCTGGAGGAATGTTCTAGAGAGGCCACATCCTCTTGAAATTCTGTGGTGATTCCTTAGAAGTCTATTGAGGAGGGGCTGGAGGAGCACCCACTTGGTCTTCTTGGTTCAACCACTAATGGTCTTGGGGGTTTCTTTTGCTTTCTCCTGACCAGTGGAGGTTAGGAGTGGTCAGCACGGATAAACTGGAAATCAGCAGGGTCTGCCTGCCTTCTCGTTCACACTAGGCCTGAGAGCCGGCCTGTAGCTAGCTATTGTCAGTTATTATTGAAGCTAGAGTTGTGACTCTGTCACCTTGAGCCATGGAAGCTTTAGCTGCCTGACATGGGGAAGTGATTAGAAAGAAACTCTTGAGTGTGGTCCACTCTTGGTTAGGTGGACTCAAACAGGATGTCTGGCATCCCTCCTAACTTGATAGTCTCTGGGTAAACTAACTTTGCTGAATCTCAGCCGCCCTGCCTATGTGGGGAACAGAAGAGCTGGCTCGGAGTTGTGGAGATGAATGTTCATCCACTTGTTTGATGCTAGAACCTCACATAATTTAAGCCCAAGCACCTGGCCTTTTTTCTGATTTTAAATATTTCAAGACCTGAGTTACCAAATCAGTGGGGCAACCTCATTTGGCAAAACAGGGAAGTTGTGAGGCCAGAAAACATGGGCAATTTGGTCTCTCCCTAGGCCAAAGCCTGACTGGTTGACCAGTGCTTCCTACGGAGGTGGCCAAGCCACGAGGGGCTTCACAGTCCCTGGTGCTTCTGCTGGACTTGTCCTGGGGTTGTTCTTAAAATGGCTTCCCCTGGCTGAGGGTCAAAAATGATACCCCAAGCCTTTTTGTGTGTGTGCAGACACTGAATGAGCTATGGCAGGGACAGCAATGTCTACAGCCCTGAGACAGGTCTTCCTAAGGCTTTATTCGCTGTTGCTGCCGTTCAGGTCCCCCCACCCCACCCCACCCCACCCTGGCTTGATGACGCAGACGATAAAAATACGGCCACCTGCCATTTATTTCCCTGGCAGACAGTCCAGCTTCACCATCTTTTATTGGATACAAAGTCATAAATTCTCTGATGCCCACGAGTCCTTTTAAATATACACACACAGGTACATTCGGCAGAGGGCGTCTATGGGTGACGTGGAGCAAAGTGCTGGGATGGTGACGCCTGGGGGCTGGGCAGAGAAGTGGGGCCAGGGAAGGCCCCCTGGGGGCTGGAGGTACAGGCACCACTTCAGAAACAAAACCAAAGAACACTTTCCACCCCTCTGCCTGCTGTGCTTGGGGAGGGGGGGGCGTTCCACTCACAGCTCAGGCCCATTGGCAGCCTGGCCGTGCAGGGAAGGCAGGCCTGGGGGCCGCTTGTGGAGGGCCCCACTAGCAGTGCCCACTAGAGCCAAGCCTACTGGTGCCAATCATGAGGCCAGCTAAGGTCACCTTGGGCCTCTGCACTTGAATGTAGGACCTGGTCAGGTCAGAGCTGAGGCCAGGGAGCCCAAGGTCAAGCTCCCCTGGAACCATGCCAGCAATGAATGGCAGATGAGGCTTGGGCTCCTGGTGGGGAAGCCTGCCTGATTGTCAGGGCAGTCTTGGGACTGGCCAGGGTCCCAGGGGTTTGGAAAAAGAATAGGAGCTGGTTGCCTTAGTTGGCCCTGGTATTCTGGTCTTCACCCAATCCTAAACCTTATCCTCAGGCAAACGCTGCAGATGAATACACTTGGCCAGGAATAAATAACACACAGTACACAGCAGTATATACAGAAATGCAGGCCTGGAACAAGGCTGGGTGAGAAAGCATGACCACCAGGGTTAAAGAGAGAAATGCCAGGCCCCTGGGGAGGGACCAGTGGGCTGGACAGATAACATCAGTTTGAGTTACTCTGGGCAGGTAGGCCCTGCCTCCGCTCGCTCACCATCTCTGCTGTCTTCACCCCAAGTTTACCAGGAACTGGGTCTTTGGCACCAATAGTCACTCGGGGAAGGTCTTCAGCCTAGTGCCTTAGAGGGACTAGGGCCTGGGCAGGGTTCCCAGTCATGGCCCGGAGGACCAAGGGAACAGGCAGAACCCAAAAGGAAAAGGATGGAGCCAGAGCTTGGAGAGCAGGCCCTGGGAGGGAGGTGGCTTTTTGTTTGTTTTTGAAGCATTTCTTGAGGGACTCGCCCAAACCACTCTCACAGGAACAGGAAATTCTGGGCTGCCCTGGTCCTTAGGTGCTTTCTTGGCCAGTGGAAAGCCACGGTTCTGGGCAGCACCGTTCCTCTCTCCCAGGAGTCACATACATACAGCATCTCCTTCATTCCCTGCTAGTGCCATGGGGAGGCAACCCAAAGCCTGATGAAGTGCTCAAGCTGTGTGTGCCAAGCCTCCCTGATGCTGGGTCCAGGCCATATGGCAGGGAGAGGTGTAGGGACATCCGAGTGCTGGAGCCCATGGGACATCTACACATGCCTGGGAGCCTGGGAGCAGGGCCTGCCTTGATTTGTTTTCTCAAATATTCCTCTTTGCATCTTACTAGGTGTGAGATACGAAGGATTCTCCTTTGAATAAGTGAAGGGTAGGTGCTTCAGGGGAGGCTAGACTGTCCACCTGTCGCCCACTCTCAGCCATGCTCTGTGGTTCCCAAAGAAGTGACCAAATGGAGCATCCCTGCAAACAGACTCTCTGTATGGCAGCAGGGCTCATCCCCAAGTCGAGAAATAGCTTCAAACCAGGGGACAAGGGGCTGGAACCTGCCACTTCTCAGCATGCATGAAGTCTAGCGTGCGTGAGTCTGAGCCCTGGGGGCAGCTGTGCAGCAGGACACACTGCAGACCCACCATTCCCATTGGCAGGGGCTGGGGCCGATGCCAGATGTATTCCTACACACCCTTGACTCAGCTGGGAGATACAAGGTGGGGACCCTCCCAGCAGGGGGAGGGGCGGGGGGGGCTCTTCACTCTCTGCCCCCAGTGCTGGTGGTACTCAGGGCTGTTGCACAAATGAATGAATGAATGAATGAACGAGCCTACTCCTAGAATCATTCCTTACAGCACTGCCTTCCTCCCACTCTTAGCTCCCTGCCCGTGCACCCCTTTTCCAGGACTGATGGCAGGTATTCCAATGGGCACCCACCCAGGGAGATATTGCCCAAAGTCTTATATTCAGGGGTGGAAGCTTCCTGGGGCAGAAAAAAGTCCCTCAGTAAGGCAGGCTCAGGCCAAGTAGGGCATCCCTTTGTGCTTTGTCCAGGAGATGGGGAGGGCAGCACCTCTGGTCCTAGGGTCTCGAGCAGAAGCTATAGAGGGTACAGTTGGCAAGGCAAGACGAGATGCACCTGGGGCACCCCCAGAGCCCTTCCAGGCCAGAAACGTTGTGCTTCTTCGTGCGACTCCTGGGGATAGGGCCGGGGAGGTGGGAGCCAGTGGGGCCAGCTGCTCTGGAATTGAGGGGTGCCACACACCCAAGGCTTCATGCAGGACAGGACAGGGAGTTGCCAACATGACACCCTTGGTGTTTGGGGTCTTCCAAGGGCAAGGCCAGAATAAGCCATGGGAGGAAAAACCAATAGGAGTGGGGACAGAGCTGGGTGTGGAGCCAGGGGAGCTGGATACTGAGGGGTCCCTGGTCTGAAGGACTCCTTACAAGGTAACCCAGGACTGGGTCCTGATGTCCAAGCCAGGCTGTAGCAGAGTTATGTCCTTGGAAAGGGCTGAGAAACTAGAGAAGCCCAGGACCGGCAGCCTAATGGTTAGGGCAGAGCTAGCCCCTGTATGGAAAAGGAAACCCGAAGATGGATCAAGGTTAATGTTTGAAAGACTTTCCAAGTGAATGTTAGCCGAACCCAAGGCCTCTACGCCCCGTGGGAGTTCTGAGAGGAGGAACTGGGGAGACCTGAGTCTTTGGAGACTTAGTGCCAGAACCTGGTCTTACCAGAACTATGCAAGAGTCTGTGAAAAACCCCAACTGCATTCTCTGGTTTCTAAGCCAGGTGGCTCTGGCTCAGGCCCCAGCACCACCTCTGGGTAGAAGCACTCCCAACAGAGCCCACAGCACATGAGGCCCGTAAAGACTGGAGGGAAGCAAGTCTGATGAAGCTGCTCTTCCTTGTCCTTGGCTTTGTGGGTCTGGTTCCCTACCAAGGCCACATCTTCAAGCAAGCTAGCCAGACAAGGAAACAAACCAAAATTCCCTCCTCTTGGCTTCCTCCAGCCCCCAGCACAGAAGGCAGCCCAGTGACTCCCTCCCATCCACAGCACTAGGGACCCAGAGGCCATCAGATTCCTGCCTAAGCACCAGAAGGACATTTCCTGAGGACAGGAACTGCTTTTCATTGCTGCTAAGGTTGCCCAGAGCTAGGGCCTTGCCCCTCCAGAGACTCAGGATTGGTTGGTGGAAGGTATAGAAACATGCACCTTTTGGCTCTGAATTTAGCTCTGGTGTGCCAGAAGGGTATGTGGTGGCTAGGAAGAAGAGTCTTGCTTCTATAGCAATGAAAACAAAGTTTTCTCTACTTGGCAATTTACCCCCTTTGGGAGTGGTGGTTTCAGTATCTTGGGGGAAAGTTCTAGATGAATGTTTTGCCATTCCAAGCCTATTCCCACTACCTCACCGCACTCCTGCTCCCCACTTTTGGCTGACCACATTCCCAGATGTATAGGCCTATCTGTGTTATCCCTGGGGAATGTGGAACCAAAGCCTAAGATGTCTGAAGTTGATGCCCCACAGAGAGCTGGAACAGGGCAGGAGGAGGAAAAGAGCCCTCGCTGCCAAGTCTGAGTTGCTTTGGGGAGCCCCCTCTGGCTGGGGCCTAGCAGAGGCCTCTGACCGGAAAGAAGCCTGCGGTGGCGGGTGGTGAGGACTGCCCCAGTAGCCTGAGCAACTGATGAGCCAGCCCGTGGTTACTGCAGGTCCTGAGGGCAGTGACACCAGGTGCTGGTGGTGACTGAGCTCTTTGCTGGCTGTGCCTAGAGGGATGCCCCAGAGGGGGATGGAGTGGGGGTCGGAGGGCAGCTTCTGAGCAAGCCCTTGCCCTGAAGAGGCAGTGCCCAGGGTCAGGCCTGTTGCTCCGTGGTCCCAGGAGGAGGACAGGAAACTCAACCCTTCCCTGGAAGCCAGGGATAACACCAGGCCTCTGAAGGTCTAGTCCATTCAGGGTCCCTCTGGAGGTCCAAAGAGAGAGCCCTGGTGTGGGGCTGGCAGGGGCCCTGCCGCCCCCCGCCCGGGTTAGCAGCCACCGTCCACCTTGATGTGCAGGATTTTAGAGAAGCCGGGCCTCCGCCGTAGGGCCTGCAGACCGAACCCTGGGTTAGTTCCCCTTGGGGTCAGGGAAGTGGGGCCCTCCTGTTATATACCCAGTTCACCCACCCCAGCCTAGGGATGTCACTTAGGGTCTTGGGAGCCGAAGAGCCAACTCCTCACCTGGAGTTTTGTTACCATGTCCTCAAATAGCTTCTGGGCCTCAGGACTGCTGGGCTCCTTGAAATAATCAGCAATCCCAATCTGGACCACAATGGACTTGAGATTCCGGCAAATGCCTGGAAAAAGGTGGATGATAAGGTGGTGGCTCGTGTTTGGCCTGGGTGATGGGACTGCTGCTTCTCTTCTCAGTACTTAATGAAACCAGAACCCTACAGAGAGGCAGTCACATGCCAGGCACTGGGAATCACACAGAGGACAGCAGGCCCATGGCACCCTGAGGGTCAACCAGACAGGGGTTTGTGGGGGGGCATGGAGGACAAGGTCATACAGCAGAGGCTGCAGTGGACTCTGCGAGGATGGGCAGGCAAGAGCCAATGGTGCAGAGGCTCGAGGAGCTTCCCTGGCAGAGGGGAGAGTTTACCATGGCCTGGCCCTCTGGAAATGAATTCAAGGACAGAGCCCTAGGGTGAGGCTGATGGGTCTTCTCTGGAGCATGGAGGATGGGAGAGCTTAAGCGACTAGATGTTGCCATGAGGTCAGTGGAGGAGGAGGAAGAAAGCCTGAGAGGGTTCTGGAGGTCATGATTCTGGAGGCTGAGCAGTTCTACTGGTCAAGCCAGGGCCAGGTCATAAGGCTGAGAGGGAGGGAAGAACAGAGTCCTGGAAGTAATGAGATAGTCAAGGAATCCTCAGTGCTCAGGACTTAGGTGTGACCAGGGCCTCAGGAAGGGGGGGCCTGCCCCCGTAGCAACCCAGAAGCCACTGTGCTGGTGGTGACTAAGCTCCTTGCTGGCTGTGCCCAGAGGGATGCCCTTGGGGGATGGAGCAGGAGTCAGAGAAGAGCTTCTGTCTAAGCCCTTGCCCTGAAGGAGAGTGAGCAGCCCCAGCTGGGCGACCGTGTCCTCAGTGAAGGTGGAGGAACGGTCAGCAGCGGAGAAGGTGGCTGGCTAGGGGGCGGTCGGGTCAGAGGAGGCATGCCGAAGTCTACAGTAGCACGGAGAGAGGGGTCTTCACTCTGAGAATGGGCCTGACAGGGCTCACATACACGATCTCATTTAATCCTCCCACCCACTCCGGAAGGTCTGCTTAGAAGGTGGAGATAACAGGACCCAGAGAGGTCAAGTAACTTGCCCGATCACACAGCTAACAAGCAGTAAAACCAAAATGGAGTCCCAGATCAGTCCAGCTCCAGAACCTGTATTCCTAACCTGTCCGGTCTGCCCCTGCCCTTGGCCAGAGGCTCACCTCCAACAGGCAGCATCCTACAGCTCACGTCTCCCGTGGGGGTTGAGCATGAGGCAATCAATGTCTGTGGAACTGAACTATTTGGACTACACGCTAGCAGGCCTCGAATGCCGCAATGGCCTCAGAAGACACTGGTGGCAAGGCTGGGACTGGCAGCCTGGTCGGTCTGCCTGCTGGCCTCATGCTGGTGCTTGCTGACGAGGAGCGACAGGGACCTGGATAGCTACTTGCTGACCAGGCATGGTGAGAGGGGACAGCGGACCCCCATCCCCTGCATTCCCATCACTCACTGTTGAAATGCAGCAGGGCCTTGGGGGTGACAGGGGTGGCCGTGAGCACCAACATCTCCAGTCCCTTCAGGCCTTCCCGGCAGACCTCGGCTGCCACCTCCTGGGTGATCTCTGACACATGGTCCAGCTCCAGAACCTGCAGCCGCATGCAGTTTCTTGCTAGGGAGAGGAGGAAGAGGGGAGGCCCTGCTGACAAACTCCCCACGTTGCCTCTGGCCCAGAGCCTCGGTGCTCCTGCCACCACCCAGGCCGCCACCCCAAGCCCCTCCCAGATGTCTGTGTCGCACCCACGCCGGCTTCCCACCACCCTCTGCCCCAGTCCCAAGGCAAGACTCACCAAGTGACGCCAGGCCCTGCACCCCACAGCCAGCACCCCCAACCCCCAGGGCCCGAAGGTGCGGCCAGCAGCGACCAATCATCTGCAGGCAGCGGTTACTGAAGCGCGTGGGCTGCTGGCTGGAGAATGGGGCAGAGAGAGGGCTGTCAAGGAAGCTTCTGGTTGCAAGCCCCAAGCCTGCTCCTCTTTCATGCTCCCCCTGCCCCCCACTCAGGCTGGGGCCCCACCAACCACCCAGCTGCTCAAGTTAGAAACCCAGGATTATCCCTGACCCTTCCTCACCTCCTGCTGAGACCTACAGATTCTGATTCCTGAATAACTCTTCAACGCACAGTTCACACCCCCATCCGTATTCATGTGGATTCATCTAGTCTCTCTGCCAGTTTGTCCAGCCACACTGCTGACAGCGGGCCACTCGCTCCTATGTTCTCTCACTCAGTCATTCAACAAACAGATCTCAAGTGTCTACGAGAGCGGAGAACACCTGAGCCGGGCCCTGGGGATACAGCAGTGACAATACAGAGATGGTCCCTGCTTCAAGGAGTAGCATGGGGATGGAGGATAGAGAACATAACCAGCCTGGTGTGATCCCGTCCTTAAGATCAGAAATACTGCAGAGGCTTCCCGAGCACTTCCTAGGTAAAATGTACAACTCTAACCCCTTAGGCAAGACCTTCCTCACCTTGCCCCCACCTTCCTCTCCACACTCAATGCTCCAGCCTGCCACGCACACCAAACCAGCCATTTCCCTGAACACCACATTTCCTCAGCATTCGCCCAGGGGGCGGGTTCCCTGGCGTCTTGCCACACACTCGGTACCAGGGATATGGAAAGAGACATTCAGAGCCCCGGCCCCGAGAGCTGAGAGTACAGCGGAGACTCGGAGAGAGAGAGATTACTGCAAAACAAACTACAATGAGGGTTGAGCTGAGGCACCTGACTGGAATGAGGGCAGGGGAGCAGGGATAGACTCTGCCAGGTGGCCAGGAAGGACACAGGACGACCGGGGAGGAGCTGTCGTGCAGAGAGAGGGCTTGGAAGACCAAGTGCAAGGACAAAAAAGCCTGGTTTGAGGAACGCCTCGTCGAGCAGTGAATTCTCCAACAACCAGCTCTTTTGTGTCATTGACCTCCCTAAGCAGCCTTCTGTGTGCCAAACAAACGTGACTAATTCTAGCCCATGTTGACTGAACACTTACATACATGCTTTAGAGACACATGCCATCTAAGCCTGCTACAGTGCCATTAAGGCTGAAAGATCTCTAATGTCACCTTCACTTTACAGTTGAGAAACTGAGGCATGACTGGATTGCCCTATGTCACACTGCCAGTGAGCCAAGACATCACCCCAGTTCTGATTTTGAAGCCCTGCTCGTAACAGCTAAATACACAGACTGATGAACGGGAATCTCTCCTCAACCAGCTTTTGGGATGGCCCAGACCTGCTCAGTCCTCAGCCAGCCCCTGCCGGGCCGCTCAGGCCTGGCCCCTCCCAACCCCATCTGGGTCTCACCAAGGGTGAAGTGGCGCCACCTGGAGGGAGACAATCTCTCTGCAGCCTGCACCCAGGGCCCAAATGACTTCATGGCCCACCGGGTCTGTGGCGCTCCTGTTGAAAAGACAAAGCTAGGACCGCCCACCCTGGTGAGCTGTGCTCCCTTCCCTTGTACCAAAGAACTCTTGGGTCCTGGGCCCCCTCGCCTCAGAGCCCTGGGGGAAGAATATGCAGGGCTCAGGGGCTCCTTCCGCCGAGGTGGAGAGGGTGTGGGCTACCTGTAAGTGACGGCCTGCAGGGCGCGGCAGTAGCAGCTGGCCAGCCAGAGGGAGCGGTCGGTGAGGATGTTGGGGCAGTGGGAGATGCGCAGGATCAGCAGATTCCCCCCAGCGGCCTTCAGCAGGGCCTCCAGCCCCGCTTCCAGGCAGCCCCTGGGGATGGCCAAGAGGTCAGGGCACTGTTTGTGGCCACTCCCTGGCCCGGGAAGCCTCCCCTGCAGAACTCCAGGTGTACCCGCAGTAACCACCCCCCCACCATGGCCTCACCGGGTGCTGCGTGCATACTCTTCCTTGCTTTCCTTCTTGCCCCGCTGCCGGGGCTTCAAGTTCTGCAGTGTCAGCGAGTGGGCCTGGGTGCACCACTGAGCCAGCATGGCCAGAAACTGCAGGGAGAGAGGGGTTGCCTGGTGATGAAGGGGCCTGAGCTTGGCTGGGCTGGAGACCAGCTCCAAGACAGGAGGCCCCGGAGAGCATTTGGGGGAGCCAGGCTGAAGCTGGGGTGTAAGAAGGGTTTTAAGGGCCAGACCTCGAGGGCCCCAGTTCTTCTGGGAGAAAGGTGGGTTCACAGCATGGCTGGTGGGCAGAGACAGGCACCTTGGAACAGACGCGGGCGTTCTCGAGCAGCACCCGGGTCCAGACCGCAGGGTGGCGAGCCACGAAGCGCCAGTCCCGGCAGACCTCGGCCGCATGCAGCAGCGTGCGCGTATCCAGGTAGGTGAAGATGCAGAACAGAGCAGCTCGCATCTTGAGGATCTCAGGGCTGATGACTTCGTTGGAGCGGGAGGGGCTACCCCTCTCTGCCCGCCGACCCCGCCCACTGCCTCCCTCTGGGCGGGCTGCATAGTACCAGAGGGTCAAAGGTCAGTGTGGAGGGTCAAAGGCCAATGGGGAGTGGGGGAGTGGGGAGGTTTTTGGATGGGGTAGGAGCTACAGAAGGAACAGATATGGGAAATCCATGCTGGGGGACCAGTGATGCAGGAAGAAGGACACGGGGCTTCTGCTTCCCCCTCCTCTGCACGCCCCATCTCTAATTATACACATTAGAAAAAGGTGACCCTTTCTCAAGTAAACTGTCTTTAAGATCATACATCATCACATTGTCCAAACTCACCCCCCAGATGAGGCAACTGAGTCAAGTCTAGGAAAGGCAGGGATTTGGAGGGTGGTACAGATGGATAGAAACCCAGCTTCTCTGAACAGAAGGCCAGGGCGAGCCTGCCCAGAACAGTCACTAGAGAGCAGCCATGCACTCGACATGAGCCCTCTAATCTCCTGACCCTGACCCTGACCCACCCACATATGCACATGGCCTTGTGCATATATAGAAGAGGGCTCTCCCTTCTGTTCCAGGGCTTCAGATTGCAGTTAACACTCAAATACTCTCCTGTGAATGTCAGTGAGCCCACCATGTGAATGGACCCCCTGAGATATAGCATCCTTGTGCAGTCCCCAACATGAACACCCCTGTGCTGCAGCACTGCTCTGTCTCGTGGGTTCCTTGCCTAGACTCCCAGGACACTGGTAGGAGAGTCTGTCATCCTCACCACGGGAAGACTGGGATAAGGGGAAAACAGGTGCAGGAGCCCGAGAGATCCCCCCCACAGGGGGCCCAGCACCAAGGAAAGCCTGGCCTTTCTGGCCTACCCTTCCAGGACTCACCTGAGAGCCGGCAGCTGCTCAGTGGCCCAGCCAGAGCAGGTCCAGAGCGGGGGGCCTCTGAGGGGCCCTCAGCCTCTGACTCGGTAGTTCGCGAGCCCACGTCTGAGACATCACCCTCCTCCCCCTCTGTGCTGTGTCGACGGGGTCTGCGCTGCCAGTTCTGGATGGCCTGACGCCGCAGGCCTGAGCTGCGTGGGGCCTGGGTGCGCTCCGAGCCACCGTTGGCAGCCTGGGCCCGTGTGCCCAAGCCCCCAGGGCCACTGTCCTCCGGGGCCACCTCTTCTGGCCGGGGTAGCTCCAGACTGTCACTATCATAGCAGCCTGAGCTCTGGGATGCAGCGGGGACACGGCTGGAGGCCCTGGGGTGGGGTGGACCAGACGGTGAGGAGTGAGGAGCACCAGGTCGGCCCCAACTCCCCATGCCACCCCTACCGAGGGCAGCCCCCCCTGCCCTACTTTCCAAGAGCCCCCTTCCAAGAGTGTGGAGAGGCAGATAGAGGTGACCCAAGGAGTATGGGAAAAGGAGAAGGAGCCAAGGCCCCAGATGGGCGAACTTTCCAAGAGGACCGGTGGATCTTTCCAGGGTGAGGGTGGGCTGTGTGGGACGGGCCAGGCCCGAGTCTTACCCTGTGCTGGGAGAGGAGCCATGCCTCGACACGGCATATGTGCTAGGCATGGCCAGGCCCGCATGGTGTTCTCGCTGTGGGCCCCCCGGAGCAGGAGGGAAAGGCATGGCGGGGGCAGAGGAGGCAAGAGGATGGGAAGGACCAGGAGAAAGAGGGGACAAGACGTAGCGAAGAGAGGAGGGAGAGGAGAGAGAAGGAAAAAAGTTGGGAAGATGGACAAATAGATAGACAGACAGCCCAGAAAGGCAGACTCACCACTCCCTCCCCACACCCAGCCAGCACCCCAGACCCAGGACTGTGGCTCCTGGGTTACTATTTGGGCAGAACTGGGCCCCTGAGAACCAGGGTGGCTGGATCACAGCCTCAGGGGCCCACACTTCCGCCAGATCAGAGGGGACCCCTGTTCCTGGACCCCTGCTTCAGGCCCGGAGTCAGCTCGCAAGGAAGAGCCAAAAAAGGGAAGCACGGAGCATAACAAGGGGACGCCAGGCTGCATGGGCGGTGGCACTGGAGGGGGCAGAGGAAGCAGGTGGGCACTCACCATTCTGCTGGGGCCCCGGGGGCCAGGCCCAGCGCCCCCTCCTCCCCCTCCACGGCCCAGGCTGGCGCTTGGTGTGCTGCCACAGCTGCTGCTGATGACCTGCAGCTGCCGCTCCGCACGGTCGGCGCGCTCCAGCAGCTCCTCGATGAACTGCTGCAACCGCAGCTTGGCGCTGGCCTCCCGTGCTGCCGTCTCCTTCAGAAACTGGTCGATCTGCACCACCTCCCTGGGCCCAGAGCAGTCTCTCACCCCAGGGCCTCAGTCTGCCGGGCCACCCGCCCTCTGCAGGAGACCCAGAGCACCCTCACGTGGTTGCATGCAGCACAGGCCCCACGCCACAGCACACGCAGAAACGTAATCCCTAGACCCTGAGTCCCCCGCTCACGCCCCACTGACCCAGCCCCGAGGCACCTACCACACATCCCTACTCCCACGAAAACGCTCTGTCATGCACAGTCACACTCAGGGCTGCCTCCTCCATCCGGAAACACTCACGGGCACAGGACCACACACACTCAACGTACATGTGCTCATGTCGTTTTCACTTGCAGGCACACACACACACACACACACACACATACACTTTGAGAACCATTCTCAGATGCAGAAGCCTCTGGGAAGTACATACAGCACACTGCAGAGTCACTTGAGCATTTACTCCTAAATGTATTCACATTCAGCATTTATTGAGCACCTTCTAGGTGTCAGGCACTGTTCTGGGTATTTAAGAGTACAGCAGTGGACAGACCTGAGAAAAGCTCTTGCCCCCACGGAGCTTTACTTATATCACAACGGGATTAGATAAGTAACATCCGTATATTTCATCATTCTATGTTTAAAGACCACAGAAATAAAAAGCCAGCAAAGAACATTGAGAAGAAACAGACAAAGAGGAGAATGTTCTGGAAGCCAAGTGAAGAAAGTGTTTCAGGGATCTGCTGTGTTCAATGCTGCTGATAGACTGGGGCAATGGGTGGGCCTCTGCGACCTGAAGGTCGTTCTTGATGTGGAGGACAATGGTGGCAGTGGACATCTATCTGATCAGAGTGGATTCAAGAGAGAAAGTAGAGAAGGAAAGTGGAGACAAGGAGTATAAACTTTCAAGGAGTTATTCTGGAAGGAGAGAAAAAGGGCAGCAACCCAAGGGGGGACTGGGGTTATGGCAGATGGGAGAAACGTCCTCCTGTTCAGATGTTTTCGGGAATGAGACAGTTGAGAAAGAAAACCTGATATGGCAAAGGGGAGAGCAGAATTGTGCCCCATCTTTGAGTCGGCAAAAGGGAAGAGGATCTGGTGCCACAAGGCAGGGGCTGGCCTTGGCTAGAGATATCAAGAAAGAAGAGAAAGAGTTTTCACCGGCAGGTATGCGGGCATACTTGCATGTCCTCACAGTCTCAAGCACATACTGTCACCACGCTCTTAGCCCCACACACACCACCATCACATGCTTGTGGCCACAGATGCCACAGTACAAAGCCACGGCCACACAGGCACACACAGAGCCACACTCAGGCCCACTCACGGTGGTGGCAGTGGCAGTGACACACACGGTCACCCAATCAGGAACAATCACGGGCACACCCGCCCACAGGGCCCTGCGGGCCACTCACTGCTGCTTGCGGCTCAGCTCCTGTTCCTTGTGCACCAGGTCCTGCTTGAGCGAGGCCAGCAGCTCCACACTCACGTCCACCTGGCGGGAGAGCTCGGACGCCCGCTCCTCCAGCTCCTCCTTCTCGCGCCCCAGCCGCGCGCTCTCCTGACGCGCCGTTTCCAGCTCGGCCGCCTTGCGCTCCAGCTCTGCCTGCAGGCGACCCACCTGGCCCGCGATCTTCTGCTCCACCTCCTCGCTCAGCCGCTCCAGACGCCGGTCCACCTCCAGCTTCTCCAGCGCGCGGATCTTGAGGCGCGCCAAGCCCTCCTCGTAAGCCACATCAGCGGGCGAGGGGGACGCGGGCGAGGCGGAGGCGGGTCCAGGTCCTGGCCCGGGCGGCGGCGTCGAGCACGCCGAGGAGGCCACGGACTTGCGGGCGAACAGCTCCCCCAGCGGGATCTCGATCTCGCGCAGCGCGTAGCGCGCGGCGGCGGCGGGCACGAGGCCCGGCTCGGCCAGCTCCTCGCACGGCAGGCTGGCGGGCACCAGGTCGCCGGCGAAGTGAGCGAGAGGCGCGTGGTGGTGGTGGTGGTGCAGCAGGTGCGGCGCGGCGGGCGACGGCCCGGACGCCTGCTCCTTGCCCTGGAAGGACGTGCTCTCGAAGACCTCGCGCCGGGCGCCGGGAACGGCCAGCAGGGCGGCGGGCTCGGGCGTCAGCGGGAAGCCCGAGGCGGCGGCGGCGGCCGCGGCCGCGGCGGCAGCGCCGTCGCAGATGCTGTTGGTCTTGGAAAGGATGTAGAGCGTCTCGTAAGTGTGGCTGTACTCCAGGTGAGCACGCAGCGATGACAGGCTCCGGAAGCGCTTGTGCTCCCCACAGCGGGGGCAGCGGTACGGCAGGTCCAGCGAGGCCATGGCCCCGCCGCCCCCGCGGCGCCCAGGCTCCACCGCGGCCGCCACGCAGGTCAGCCAGGCGCGCTCATGGGGGGCCGCGGGCGAGCCCCCCTGCGGGGTCGGGAAGGCTCAGGGCGCCCAGGCGAGGGGCGAGGAGGCTAGAAGAGAGGAAGTAAGCCTTAGGAGGGTGGTCCCCACGCATGAGGAAATTGCCCCAGGAGACGCGCCCGTAATGGAGGGGATCCAAGTGGCTTGACCTCCTAGAGGGGGCTGGCCTGCTCCGACACCTGCGGGGGTGCGGGGTTGCTGTACATCCATAACAGTGAGAAAGAATGAGAATGCTTTAAGGGGGAAAAATGGCATTCATTATACTTAAAATACTTCCAACCTATGTTCCAACTAGACAGAACCCAGGTACCCATCGCCGGTAGAATGGATACATTATGATACGTCCACAGTAGAATTTTATCCAGCAAGAAGAAAAGGAAGCACTGCTATATGCAAGGGGACGGGTGAACCCATCCCTTATCATGCTGCACAAAAGAAGCCAGAGCACAGTACACACTATAGGATTCCATACATAGAGAGTTCAAGGACAGACTACATCCATCATGACATGAGTCAGAATAGAGGTTGCTCCCTGTTCTGAAAAGGGACAGGAGGGAACCTTAGGTGATGCTGAAAATGTTCTAGATCTTGAAGGGGTGGTGGTTATACATATAAATACATATGGAAACAGTCAAGCTATATGCTTAAGGCTAGGGCACTGTATGTATTTGGCTGTATGTATCACACATCTGAAAAAAGTCCTTAAAGGAAGATGCTTATTTCCATGTCATGCAAATCATACCCATCAGACATGGTGCAGTGACCAAGGTGTCACCTCACCTGATGATACCTGTGTGCGTGTGTCACTCTTTATTCCATCCCTGCTCTGTACCCTCCCATCACTTCCACTCTAGGCACATAGGTCCTTTTTCAGAGTCCTTTGCTAGGTTGGTCTCCAGTAGGTGCCCTGCCCTGCCCTTTGCTCCAGGGGCCACCATATTTGTCCTCCTCAGGCCGCTTCTAGCACAAGCCACCACCCTTCCTGACATCCTACCCCCGTCACCCTTAACTCCAGCTGCCCCTCCTCTCTCATCTCTGGTTTCTGGTCACACCTCCTCTGCCTCTGGAATCTCTATCCCATTCCTCAGTGCCCTCTTCTTCCTAACTGCAACTGGGCTTCAGCCACCCTCTGCTGTCACTGTTCTCTGGGTCACAGACCACCTGGTTTATCAATTCAGTTGTCATCAAGGATCTCTACCCATTTGGTACCTTGGCTGATACCACTGATCACTCCATCTTCCCAGGCTGCCATGAAGCTGCCTGTTTGGGTTCTCCAACCTTCTCTTCCTACTGCCGTCTGAATCTTCCTAGTGAGAGGTCCGCCTTCCCACCCTCTTTGCATCTGCCCTCTCCCCAGCAGTTGGGTTGGCTCCCACACATTCACTCCCAGCTTTAAGCCACTGACTCTCAGTTCTGCCTCTCCATCCTGACCTGCTCTCGAGTTCCCATCGCCTTCAGGCATTTCCATGTGCAGGTGTGGATGACTGTTTGTCCCCTAACCATTTCCATGTGCAGGTATGGGTGACTGTTTGTCCCCTTTACCAGCCCAGCACCCAGTCCTTCTCCTGGTAAAATCACTCTGCTTTGACCTTGGAGAACCGTTCTTTCTTCCCTACTTTCTTAGTCCACGTGGTCTGAATGGGGTTTATGGCCTAGCCCAGCTCCAGGAGTAAGAAAGTGATACAGACCTGGCCAGACAGAGCGCCGGGATGGGCAGAGATCACCCAAGTTGAGTCCGTGGGTCATTCCTCCCTACAGGACTTCTCTGGAACTACTGGAGAAAAGGATCCTCTTTGGGCTTGGGTTTCTAAGCTGCTGGGGAAGGCTAGAGCTGCAAGGGTTATCTTTGCCTCTTTGGAGAGGAACCTCCTGGGAATGAAGCCAAAGCAGAGAAGCAGAACTGAAATGGAGAAAGAGATTTCTCATAGGTACTATTTGAGATCTGGTCTGTTCAGTTGGGTGAACCAATCCGTTCATTGCTTAAGCCATTTGGATTTGGGTATATGGCACCCACACTATAAATAAGTCCTAACCCAGAAATTAGAATGAGAAATGGAATTTTTTAAAGTCATAGGCCCTAAGGAGGAATTAGCTGAACTAAGAAGGGAAGTAAGATAGTCCAGCTTTCCCCCTCAGGAGTTGGTGAACCCTGCTACCCAGCAGCAAAACAGCCAATGAAACTCTCCCACTGTCTCTGGAGCCCAGATGATGCTCCTACCTGGAACTTTAGGGGACTTGTAGAAAAGTGTCACCATGTTGGGGTGTGGCATCTCCCATGGCCTCAGTAAAGGTCCAATAAGAAAGAGACACACTCCAGCTGAAAAGAGCCCCTCTGAAAGCAGAGAGGAAGAAAATGCTGCTTTGCCTACAGAGGCTCTTTCTGCCCGAGGCGAGTAATCCAATACGCTGAGAGTCAGATAATTAAGAGTCAGTTCTGTGCCTCTAGCTAAAGTCAGCTCAAGCAAAGAACGGAGGCTGGAAACACAGAGAGAGACAAACCTGGGCCCTGACAAGCGCTTGACTCCTCAAGCCCTTCAACAACCCCTCCTGTTGTGCCACTGGGTCGTGGCCTGAGTGGAAGGGATGAACTCTGCCTCCCACCCTAGAGGAGGGGTTTGTATTGCCCTGCGCCAGCGGCCTAGCCAGAAGCAACAGAACCCTGGGCTCCCTGGACCTGGACGGGCGGGGCACCAAGGGCTGTTGCTAAGAGACAACCCCTGCTTCTCCCCCAACACTATCACCAGGGACTTGATTCAAGAATTACAACTTGCAATGAGGTCTCCAGTTTGGTTAATGGCTCTGGGGACAACTGAATGCAAATTGACTGAAAGCTTCCCAGTGATTACAAGGGGACTGTAGTGCCAGAAAAACCCGCAAACCTGGAAAACAAAGGCCAGGGATTACTCAGCTCCTAATGTTCCCTACCCCTTAACCTTGCATCAGTGGGAGGTGAGGCCCAAGGTCCCTTTTCTGTGTGGCACAGAGCCTGAAGGCCAAGGGAGACTCTTAGAGATGGCAAAAAATAGAAGTCAAGGAACCCTGTCGTCCCCAACTGGTCAAGCATGTGGACCACGTATGGTGGTCTGTGACCATTGTGTGTTTTTCCTCCTCTCCTCTCTTCAGCTGGGAAGGTTTGGTGCTTTTGGCTATCATGTCTCTCCTCCATCATGGTCTGGCCATAAACTGAAAGACCAAAAGAGGCTAGGTCAGTACCCTCCCAAAGAGACAGCCTACCACCAAGATATTGAATTGGGGCTGGGCGTGCTAAGTGGATGAGAACTTGGAACATCTCCTTTTGGAGATGGGACAAGGGTATTTTAAGTTTTGTGAGGGATAGTTGTGCTACGATAAAGAGAAACATTTGAAAAACTATACAAGCAGCAAGATCTGTGTAGCTCTTGTTTAGAGGTGGGACACAGGGGACATTTATTCTTTTTTTGTTGTTCAGCTCCAGTCCCCCTTTGTGGCTAGACCTCCAGTTTTCCCTTGGAGAACCATTCCTCCCATTTGGGTTGGGCTATGACCTTAGCCTGTTCATCAGTCGCATTTCCCACTCCAGATCAATACAGCCACTCCAGGGAGTGTGTCCCGCTGGTAGAATGTGAGCCTGGAGCTGCTTGTGGCCATTTCTCCCCTCTTTGGGCAAGAGGAACACAAATACTTCTGATGACCTCCCTTGGCCATCCAGATCCAGATGTGCCTGAAACTTTAGTTCAGGACTTGTCCATTGTGAGAGGCAGCAAATTCTTTTTGTAGCCTAAATTGTTGGACTCTGTTGCCAGTCACTGGTAATGAAACTAGACTGACACAGTGACCCCCACGTATCAAAAAGCAAACCTTGGACTTTCCTCACCCACTCCCCAGGATCCATCCCTGTTTCCTTAATGGTGCCACTGTCTTCCCAGCCACACCACACCACACCACGGGCCATCCTGACCTTGCTCTCTGCTCACGGTCAAGACCTGTTGATTTTTTCTTCAGCAGTTCTCTTCTGCTCTGTGCTCTTCCTCCCACCCAGACTGCTGGCCGGGGCTTCAGCTCGGGGCTCTCTTCTGCCCAGTGTTAGGCACCAGGCCCCTCGGTCTACAGACGACTCCTGCTCATGCTCTTTCAGTCATTCCCAAAGTCCACCAACTGCAGCCAAACTAAGCTTTGCCTTTGGTCTCACTGTACTCTTGCCAATTTGATAGTGAAAAGAGGCCTAGCCTTTTACTTGCCTTTCTCTGATTACTACAGCTGGATTTTTTTTTTTTTTGGTACACACTTAGTGGTTGTTTATATTTCTTCGGTGACTTTGCCTCTGCACTATTTTGCCTTTTTAAAAAAAAAAAATTATTTATTGGGGCACCTGGGTGGCTCAGTTGGTTGGGCGACGGCCTTCAGCTCAGAAAATGATCCCGGAGACCCGGGATCAAGTCCTACATCGGGCTCCCTGCTTGGCAGAAGCCTGATTCTCCCTCTCTCACTCCCCCTGCTTGTGTTCCCTCTCCTCTGTCAAATAAATAAAATCTTTTTAAAATTATTTATTTATTTATTTATTTATTTGACAGAGAGAGACACAGCTAGAGAGAGAATACAAGCGGGGGAGTGAGAGAGGGAAGAAGCAGGCTTCCCACTAAACAGGGAACCCAATGCGGGACTCGAACCCAGGACTCTGGGATCATAACCTGAGCTGAATGCAGACACTTAATGACTGAACCACCCAGGCGCCCCTATTTTGCTCTTTTTTATACTGACCATTCATATTTTCTTATTGATTTTCAAAGGCTTTTTCTAATATTGACCCCTTTTCATCTATATACCACAAATGGTTTTCTCCAGTGTGTCAATTGGCTTGTTTACAGTATTTACTGATGTAATAAAGCTGATAGTTTGCTTTAGCAAATATCTTTAGGATTTCTGATTTTGTTATGCTTAGTGAGTCCAGGCCTATCTGAAGACTATATAAACAGTTATATAGGTTTTCTTTTCGTACTTTGTGATTACCTTTTTTTAAAAGTCTAGAACCCGCATCAGGCTCTCTGTTAGGCAGGGCGCCTGCTTCACCCCCCTCTCTGCCTGCCTCTGTGCCTACTTGTGATCTCTCTCTCTGTCAAATAAATAAATAACATCTTTAAAAATATAAAAAATAAATAAAAGACTAGAACAATTTTTAAAATTAAGGACCTTAAATAACCATAATACCATAAACTGACAGTGACTTGGAAGCATGCAAATGCTTCAAGCTGTATGGTTTCCTTTTATACAATGGAGTTATAAAATCCAAAAATGTTTGGTAAGCATCATGGGACAAGGATTAAAAAAAGACACAGCTTTTTGTTATGGACATTTTCACACATATTCATAAATACAGTAAACTCCTATGTACCCAGCATCCAACTTCAACAGTAACCAAATTATGACAGTCCTTTCATGTGCACACCTGCTCCCCTGTCTTGCACTTCCCCCACCCCGCCACTGGGTAGTTCTGAGCAAATCCAAGACTGATATTTACCCAAAAAGTACTTTAGTACCTAGAAGACAAGGACTTAAATTTCTTTTTAAAAAAATATTCAGTCACTGTTCTAACATCGCCATCATTTAGGTATATTAAAACCAAAAAGTAGCCTCGAAAGGTAAATCCAGAAGATCTCTGAAAAGACCCACAAAATAGAGTCTTCTAGAGAGTCTATTCAAAGCGCAAAAATGAAAGAAATAAAAGAAAAAAAAGAAAACAAATACATAACACTATGAATGAGAAAAGGGATAGAACCACACAGAGATATTTTTTTTTAATTGCTAAAATGAGACCAGGTACAACATTTGGCCCAAAGTTTTGAAAATCTGGATGAACTGAATAATTTTCCAGGAAATTATAAATTATCAAAATTGACTCAAGAAGAAATAGAAAACCTGAATAGATTAATAACTATAGATAAAATTGAAGAAGTTGGCAAAGTGACCAGAGATGTTAGAAATAGAATTCAGCGTGGCACACACACCTGTTTGGGAGTTCGGGAACAGGGTTATTCCATGATGTACGGTCAACCTGGTATCAAGGCACCACCCGTGTGTATCTGACCATCCCAACTAAGTGCTGGTCCTTTCTGTGGGGGCATTTTTGGGTCATCAGAACTGGCTTGCTTCCCCCTCCTCTCCCCATATACTTGTGAGGAGTATATGGGGAGAGGAGGTACCTGCCTGATGCGGGTTCTAGACTTTTAAAAAAAAGGTAATCACAAAGTATGAAAAGAAAACCTATATAACTGCTTATACAGTCTTCAGATAGGCCTGGACTCACTAAGCATAACAAAATCAGAAATCCTAAAGATTTTTGCTGAAGCAAACTATCAGCTTTATTACATCAGTAAATACCTTTAACAAGCCAATCGACACACTGGAGAAAACCATTTGTGGTATATAAAAAGAAGTATCCTTTTCCTGCACAGCACCCTGCTAGCCAGGCTCCAAGAAAGGGGAAGAGGCTGGGGTTGCAGGCCTGTGTGTGGCTGTGCCAGGCAGAAGGAAGGAAGGGACTTCTCAGGTCCAGGTGACTCTTCACCTGAGGCCAGCCTGCCCCAGCTTCCCTCCACAGGCCAGAGCAGAGGAATGACTATGCATCATTCTTAGGAATATTTTTGCCTGGATATATACACTTATTCAGCATGAGTATACACTTTGCTCAAAGGCCAGCGAGAAGGTGATATAAGGAGAGGGAGGCAGAAGGGGAAGAAAAATAGAAGTCTTGCCTGTTCAAATTCGATCACCACCCTGTATTATTAGTATCATGATAGAACAGTTGGCAATTTTCCTTTGCATTCTAGTCTCCCGAAATCAGCAACCTCTGCAGCCCTAAGACCTGCTTCCTTTTTCAGCGTGGGCCCCCTCACCATCCCCAGGACCTGTTATGCTCCTCCTGCCTTCTGAAATTCCTATCTCAAGTCTCCTTTTTTCTAAGTCCAGCTAAGTTCATTGGATAGAAGGATTCTCCAGGCTCAATCAGAGCCATTGACTTTTTTGGGGGGGTAAGGTTTTCAGGTGTGTGAATCTCATCTCCTCAAACAAGGCCAGCCATCTCAAGACATGAGTCTTCCCTGGCTCCTACCTATTGCCACATGCTCATGGACTCTGCCAGAAACATGAAGAGTCTTGCATTTTCATGGCTTTCACTACCCTGAGAATTCCTGCAGTGGACATTCATACTTTTATCTACGCAGCAAGCCTTCTTCACCTTCTGGTGATACAGCATTTTATTCTGGCTTCAGTAAGCTGCCCCTTCCCACTCCCTGTGGTTGTGACAGGGCTGCGTGATCCAGGCCTGACCTATCGTGGTGCCTCACCTCTTTGGCCACAGTGAATGACCCTAGAATGGACACATCCCCAAAATGAGCCAAAAGAGTCCTTCCCTGGGAATGTAAGTAAAAGACTGAGGAGTCTCTTGTTGCTCTGGGATCACAAGCCAGGATGATCTTATGTAGCCTACATCTACCATGTGGAGAAAGTCCATGCATGGGGGGGGTGGGGCACAGTAGGGCAGCAGAGTGAAGCCAAGCCAAGAGCTAGAAAGAGTCCTCATCACATTTTTGAGAAGCCAGGTACGGTCATGCCCCAAACCCACTCATCCCCCTTCTTTCCAGTTGGTACATATCCCTTTTTGCATAAAGTCACTTGAATGGGATTTCTGCCCTTTGTGATTAAAAGTCCTAACTTTCTCGCAAATGGATATTTCTAGCCCAGAATTCTCCCCTGAGCCTTACTAAAACATGAATTCATTCATGTTACATTTATTGAGTCCCTGCTCTGTGCCAGGAACTGTATCAGTACAGTTGAGAGAACGGCCTATGGAAGGTCAAGGTCAGGAAGAAGCTGCAACTGTTAGCCAAGCAGCTGGAGCACAGTGAGGAGAAGGATGGATATGGGAGCAGCATAGGAAGGAGAGTCGAGAAGGCCTGGTGACAGAATGATTGTGGCTGGTATTAAAGAGAGGAGTGAAGGATCAAACTCAGGTTTGGGTTTTGAGCATCTAGGTGGATGGGGCTGTGGTTCAGTTGGGTGGGCAAGTGAGGCAAGGCATGTTTGGGGGAGGGGTTGGTTTGGTTGCAGATTCCATGAGTTTGAGGTTCCAGTGGGCCATGGAAAGAGAGACAGACAGTATATAGTCTGCAATGTGGAGCCAAAAATACAGTTTGGGCACCTTAAACATAAAAGTGGATGAGTAGGGGGCGCCTGGGTGGCTAAGTGGTTAAGCATCTGCCTTTGGCTCAGGTCATGATCCCAGGATCCTGGGATCAAGCCCTGCGTCAGGCTCCCTGCTTGGCAGGGAAGCCTGCTTCTCCCTCTCTCACTCTCCCTGCTTATGTTGTCCCCTCTCTCGCTGTCTCTGTCTAATCAATAAATAAATCTTAAAAAAAAAAAGTGAATGAGTAGGATCAGGGTAGATCAGGTGTAGAGAGAGGAGAGCAGAGGAGAGGTGGATCCTCAGAGAGGTGGAGGAGGGAGAAGAACCAAGAAGTTCCTAAGAACCAGCAGAAGAAATGGGAATTCTGGTGGGAAACCTTTGGGAAGAGAGGATGTCAAGGAGGGAAGGAGTGGGCAGGAGTGTAAATGACAGTGTAAACAACAGGAGTTGATGGCACAAGTTGCAGCAGTGCAAAGGGCCCACTGGGGACTTCAGGGAGCCCCACTTTGATGATCCCAGCTGATAGGGTTTCATGAAGGGAGGGTAAGGTAGAGACAGTGAGTGGACAGAGGAAGCTCACCTGTGAAGGGGGAAGAGGCAGAGTGGGAGATTCCAGAAGGAGCTTTTAAGAGGAGAGACACCTGGGGCGCCTGGGTGGTTCAGTCCTTGAGCATCTGTGTTAGGCTCAGGTCATGATCCTGGAGTCCCAGGATTGAGCCCCGCATCAGGCTCCCCGCTCAGCAGGAGGCCTGCTTCTCCTTCTCTCAGTCCCCTTGTGTTCCTTCTCTGGCTGTGTTTTTGTCTATCAAATAAATAAATAGAATCTTTAAAAAAAAAAAAAAAAGGAGCAATCTCCTTTAAAAAAAAAAAGAGAGAGAGAGAGGGGCACCTGGGTGGCTTAGTTGGTTGAGGGACTGCCTTCGGCTCAGGTCATGATCCCGGAGACCCGGGATCGAGTCCCACATCAGGGTCCCTGCTCCATGGGAGGCCTCCTTCTCCCTCTCTCACTCCCCCTGCTTGTGTTCCCTCTCTGGCTGTGTTTCTCTCTGTCAAATAAATAAAATCTTAAAAAAAAAGAGAGAGAGAGAGAGACACCTGAACATATGTAAATGCTTCTTACAGATAACCTAATTCTTTTTTTTAAAGATTTTATTTATTTATTTGACAGAAAGAGAGAGAGATCACAAGGAGGCAGAGAGGCAGGCAGAGAGAGGAGGAAGCAGGCTCCCTGCTGAGCAGAGAGCTGGATGTGGGCCTCCATCCCAGGACCCTGAGATCATGACCCAAGCCGAAAGCAGGGGCTAAAGCCACCCAGGCACCCCAGATAACCTAATTCTAATCTATACCATCACTTCCACTAACCCCAGGCACACAAAACCCAAAGCCTTAGACCTTACTTTTACAGCAGTTGTTTTTTGTTTTTTGTTTTTTTAAGTGCTCCTTATAAGCAGCCTGCAGAGAGGGAGAGGGTGAAAAGGATGCATTTTAATGTAGGGGGCTCAGAGCTTAATATGGCTAATAATGAACTCACAATAGCATGATGTTCACCTTCAAGCCTGCTTCTTTCTCCTGTTTCCCGTCTTGACCAACATCTTCGTTATCTACTCCGCACCTTGGATGCAAACCCCAAGGCATCTCTGAATCCTCAAAGTCCCCCTCAGCCCTCTAATTAATCACCAGGTTTTGTAATACTACTTTCTAAATGCTTGATTCTATTTCCTCTAGCCCCTGCCGCAGACCATAATCATCCCCTTCTGTCTGGTCCATTGGTGCTATTGCTAACTGTAGTCCTAATTCCACTGGCTTTCAATTCTCATGTTTTCTGCAAATACAGATCCAGTCAAGTCACTCTTCTTCTCAAATAAATCTCTGAGGGCAGGGCATTTTCTGGTAGGTAAAGACCACCGTGTTTTGACTGCCCTCCAGGTGGGCGGGGACCTGATCACTGCTCAGCCTTGCCAGCCCATTTGCAACTTTAATGAGCCTTGTGGGCCTTAGCTTCTCTAAGATGGGCCATGTGCTGTCACACCCTTAAGTCTTGGCTCATACTGGTCCCTTTTCCTGGGACTCCCTTTTCCGAACGGGGAATTCTGCAGGCACAGCTCAAATGCCATCCATTCATAAAGCCTTCCTCGACTCCCTCCTTCAGCTCAAAACACATCCCAATGTGAACCGGTCTTTACCGTAGCTCTTCACACATGGTAACTGGTGTCACATGCTGGATGGTTGCAGACCGGTTTGCGCATCAGATCCCACTCTCCGTGTTCACTGGAGGGCAAGGACACTGCAAATGACTCACCCTCACACCTTCCTC
Organism: Spilogale gracilis; assembly: GCA_004023965.1. Taxonomy (NCBI): domain Eukaryota; kingdom Metazoa; phylum Chordata; class Mammalia; order Carnivora; family Mephitidae; genus Spilogale; species Spilogale gracilis. The sequence goes on along the minus strand of PITA01006016.1, from coordinate 21,708 downwards.
CCACACAGTAGACATCAGTGTATCATTCTTAGAGGAATAACGCTGAATAATGGATCAACTGATTGATTTCATACAGCCAAAGTGATTTCTACCACTGGTTATCATAGAACTGGACCAATCTGGTTATAATTAAGTCAATCTAAGAATCATCTGGAGTAACAAGTGTTTCCTTGGCTCTGCTTACTTCCCCCCCACACCCAGAACTAAGAACCTGCTGTGTCTTCTTGACTCTGTCACCCTAGCAGAGCTCCAAGGTTTAAGGCTTCTCTGCTTCATTCTAGTCTATCCACCCAACAAAAAGATGTCAAACGGGCACCTGGGCTCAGTCGGTTAAGCATCCGATTTGATTTGGGCTCAGATCAGGATCTCAGGGTCCTGGGACGGAGCCCCTCTATGGGTTCTGCTCAGTAGGGAGTCTGCTTGAGATTCTCTTCCTCTCCCTCTGCTGCTCCCCCTGCTTGTGCATGCACGTGGGCTCTCCCTCATAAATAAATTAATCTTTTGAAAAAAGTTTAAAAAAGATGTGAAACACAGGGGCCATGCCTGCCACTAGAGACACAAAGATCAGTAAGACAGTCACACCCTCAAGATGCTTACAGTCTAATAATCTGAACAGTGAACGTTTACCCAGTAATTATTCTGGTCAGGTACCACGATTCTTATTTAATCCTCATGACACTGTGGCCATGTAGGTGGTATTGTGTCTGTTTTAGGAGGAAAGTGAGGCTCAGAATGGCCAAATTACTTGCCCAAGGCCAGGGAGTGCCTGAAATAGACTGTTGCTTTGAGGACCCCCCTCCATGCCTCCCACGTGTCTTGCTCTTCTGTGGTCCCCTCCCATATTGACTCAGAGCTTGGCCATGTGACTTGCTTTGGCCAATGGGACATTAGCAAGCCTGCCGTAGGCAGAGGCTTGATAAACAGTTGTAGCAGAGGGCTTATCCTCTTGGAATACCTCCATTTGGGATCCAGCTGCCATTAAGAAAAACAGACTAAATTACTGACTGAGTAGATGCCACATGTAGAAAGGCCCTGGAGGATGAAAGGCCATCTTGACATTCCTTTCCAGCCAGTCCCTGAACTGAGTGCTGCTGAGAGGAGCCATGAGAGCCCATAGCCATGGCCACAGTCACGGCCAACCCACAGACCATGAAAAATAATAAATTGCTGTTGTCTTAAGCCCCTAAATTCTGGGTTGGTTGGTTACACACCAGTGAATGAGGGATAGGCTAGGATTTGAACCAAGTACTACCTGACTGACTTCAAAACCCATGCTCTTAGTCTTAACATACATTCTTTCTGATTGGGGGCAAAATGTCACGCCAACTCTACAATATTCATTGGCTGGCCCACAGGAGCACCCAATAAATATTTGTTGAATGAATGAATAAAGGGAGTGGTGGGCTTCCAGGGAGACCAGGAAAGTCCAGGGAACTCAAAGGCAGGATGGCAATTACCTTTCAACAACCATCATCCCCTTCCAGATACAAATATTCCAAAACCAGATATATGCTAGGCATCCCTAAATCTAGAAACAAGTGTGTGGATATCACCAAAATTCCTCTCTGCCTCTCTCTTTCTCTGTTAAATTCAGACCAGGCAAAATGGATAAGTTAGCAGAATTTGGTTTTTGATGGTCATTCCCCCCCCTCATGTCACCCTCCTCCATGTCTCTGGCCTCTCCTCTACCTCTCATTTGGCCCTCTGGGCCCAAGAGCTCTTTCTCCCTCTTTCCATAAAAATTGGCATGCAGGAAAGGAACAGAGAAGGTGGAACTTACAGAAATGGGGGAGGAAGATTTGGATGTTAATAGATGGCTTTACAGGCCAAAGAAATGAAGCTCTAAGCTCAGTGCCTTCAGGAGACATCTGCCAGCAGGTGGAGGAGGTGTTTTGAGGATGGGGAGGCAGCTGGAAGTGTCCCTGTGGATGGAGAATAAAGGAATGCCCCCGACTCTCCAAAGCCCTCCAGATCCACCAAGAAGGAAGGGGTTCTGGCCTTCCACACCTGGGAATGTGGTCACCACATGTGTACCCCCCCCCAGAGCAGTCACTAGAGCCTAGTGAAGATCCACAGAGGTCAATGCATCCCATCCCCTGTTTCCAGGCAGCCCTGACACTGCCTTCTCTGTTCTAAGCTCCCCTTTACTCTTGTGCTCCAGCAAACACGCACCCGCCTCCCAAGGTCACACACACATGCCTCAAGCACCTGGATCCCACACCCAGAAAACCATCTGGGCCCCTCCTCACTGCACATTCGACCTACGGAGAGAGCAGGCCCCACTCCTACTCACAGGCACACCATGGCACCGTGTCACACACTCCGTGTCACACACTCACATGCAAAGCAATGCAGTGAGGAGCACACATCCAGATCACTGTGGACAGTCACCAACCTAGGCACTGGGATACGAGAGAGAAATATGCGTGCACACACATGCACACCTCCAGATCATCCAGACCATCACACGTGCACACCGGCACGCACATAGACTCTCAGAAGCCTCCCACCCTCAGACTCCCGTACAGGTGCCCAGCCAGGCCTCAACACCAAGCCCCTCCCCCACCCCTTTACAGAAGCAGGTGGAGAGGGCTGGGTCTGAGGGCGTTCCCCTTCCTGCTCCCTCCCTCTGGCCCGGCTCTCCAAGGTCCGGAGTCCCACTGGAGCCCGCCCCCACCCCCCAACCTGGCTCGGGGTGCGACAGGCGAGAAGGGGGGATGGGAAGCCTGGTCTCCAAACGTTCTGATTTTAATTCCTTAAATTAACCCCTTCCTTGCCTCTGGCCTGGCCTGCCCAGAATCCCTCCCGGTCCGGCAGCCTCGCGGGCCTCCCGAGGGCTGTGGGGGAGAAGGGAGAGGAGGAGGAGGAGGCAGCGGCTGGGGTCCTCCCTCCCTTCTCTCTCCAGGAGCGGTCCCGCAGCGCGCCACTGACTCGCCCTTACCTCCTCCACCCCGCGGCGAGGCCAGGCCCCGCGGCCCTCGGCTGGGGGTACACAGGCAGCCCCCGCGTGCCGTGTCCAGATGCAGGGCCGCCCTGGGGCCTCGGATCTCGTTCCCTTCCGCAGCCTCGGGTGCCCGCCGCGGCTTGCGCCCCCGCCTCCCTCTTGGGGCGGGGGCGGCCAAGCCTCCCAGCCAGTCGCAGCGGGAGGGGCACACAAGCCGGGTGGGGGAAGGATGGAGGAGGAGGAGGGAGGAGGAGGGGGCTCGCGGCCGGAGGAAAGGAAGAGAAGGGGGAGGGAGGCAGCGAGGAGGTGGGGCGGAGCCGGCCCCTCCTTCGGGGCGGGCTCTCCTGCGAGCTGGGGAGCGGCAGATGCAGCCAGTAGCGGCTGCGTCGGGACCCCACGTTTTCCGCTGAAGGTGCCTTCGATGGGGGAGGGGTCCGCGGCGCCGCCCTGGGGGTGCAGGGACCGTTGGGCCGTGTTCCTCCTGGGTCCAGGTCTTCCAGACTCCCGGCACCGCCCAGTGCACTCTCCCGGCCCCAGGCACCTCTTCTGCCCACCTTTAATTCAAACCTCTCCACCTCTAGCCCCACCATCCTGACTGGGCCTGCTACCACTCAGAGCAGATCCGGGGGGGGGGGGTAGGGGTGCTGTTCTGTGGGTCAGGAAGAAGGTGGGTGCGCTGCGCTGCTTCTGGGATATGTGCCACAGTCACTAACTAAGCAGCCTCGTGGGCCGTGCCCTAGGTTGTATACTGGGCGACCTCCAGCCAAATGCTTGGTCTCCCCCGAGATTGCTTGAGTCAGTCCCCTCTGGGCATCCCTAGGGAACCCGGAAAGCCGCGAGTGGTTGCTTTCCCAGGACCCGATTTTGCCCATGAGGATACCATCAAGGAGAACTTGTCCCCAACAAAAACCGTATCCCGGACCTAGAGAGGAGAAAAGAGGCAGAGAGTGGCCTTCGGGTTTGGTTCCTTCCCACCCCCATCCCCCACCCCACTCACCCTGACTCCCACCTCTCACCTCCCCACCCCACCCCGCCTGGAGCTTGGTTAGGAGAGAAGCCCAACTCCCTAGCACTTGAGCATCTAGAGGGCCTTTGGCTTAAAGCCTATTCCATAGCCACTAAAGCAGGAACAATCTGGCTGTCCTAGACTGGGAGAGAGTCCACAGAGCTGTGGGGTTAGGGGGTTGCTCAGAAATCAGACATGGTGTTGGGGCTATCAAGCCCAAGGCTGAGCTGGGCTTTGGAGGAGGAAAAGGGGAAATGGAATTTCAGGCTATGGGTAGTACTTAGGCAAAGGCCCAGAGATGAAGTTGGGCAGGATTGAACACTAAGACTATGAGGGACAGTCTGGCTGCAACAGCACAGAAATCCAGCATAGCCTGAGGATTCTCCAGTAAATGAGGTTGACAGGGACTTTTCTTGGTCTCATCCTACTCCTTCTAAGAAAAAGGCATTGAACATTTATTATCAGGAAAGATAATTTATAGACTTGTCTGGTGGCTTTGGGGGACAGGCAAATTTAATAAGGACTGAGGCAGAATAAGCCACTCAAGTCAAACTACCCTTCTCCCAACATCTCTTCTGTGCCTGACCTCCCCAATTTTTTTCCTCCTCCAGAAAATCTTCTTTTTGAGCAAGTGAGAAACCATTTCCTCTAAGACCTAAATGATAACAGCTTCTATTAGCCAAGTGCCAAGCATCATACTGATCATTTAATGCATATCATCATCCAGTTCTCCTAATAAATCTATCAAGTATATATTATTATTATTCCTACTTTACAGATGGGGAAGCTAAAGTTCAGAGCCCAGGGAATGGCACAGTCAGGATACGAACTCAAGTCAATGAACTCTAAAGTCTGCACTTAAACACAGTGCCCTCCTGCTACCCTTTTGCTGTATTAAGCCTACTGGACCCTCCTATGCCAAAGTAGTTTCCCCAAATCCACCTGCTTTAGCAGAGAACCAAAAATGTCCATATATTGTCTTGATTCTACCTTTGTTCTGGTGATGTTTGTCTGTCCTCACTCTATGCTTCCTATGAATATGCAAAAGCAATCCAGGGCATGCCTGTGTATGTATGTGTGTGCTTTTGTGCATATGTATGTGCCTGCAGGCATGTAGCTGTGCATATGTACATGTGTGCATGCATGTGTGAGTGTGTGTATAGGTGAATGTGTGCATGTGTACACATGTGGGTGTATGCTATGCACATATGACTGTTACTGAATGCGTGGGTGGGTGGGTGTGTATGCATGTACGCATGCAATGTGCACGTGTGTGTGCATGTGCGCATGTGTGTTCATGCTACATTTCACAGATAACAGTTCCTGCTTGGTTGTTATGGGAACCACAGTTCTAAAAATGTTAAACTGAATCCCACTCCATGTGGGCCTGAGAAACCAAAAGAGAGAGAACTGAGTGGCAGACACATCTGGGGGTCCAGAGCTGAGCTGATGGGCTCAGCAGGAATGGTACAGACACAGACTAGCCAGAAGTGTGGTCCTACTCATGAGAACCCCATGGCTTGGATGAGGACCCCAGTCCAGCTTCTGCCCACCTCTTCCTCCTGATATTTTCTTAGCTTCATGCTCTCCAAACACCTGCTTTCCTTCCTCTTTTCCCCTTCTCTTTTCCTTTCTTTTAGCACTTTAGACCTTTTTGGGGGGCCAACCATTCCACACAATAATTAAGCACTTAAATGTGCTGGGCAGTGGATATGATTGATAAGCAGCCCACATATGTGGATCAGACATGGTCTCTGGTCTTGGATTTGGATAATACACAAGGGGAGAGGAGAAAGCAAAGGGAGAGAAGACAGAGGAGGTTGGTTGATGAATCTGGATCAGATAGGGAAGGCTTTAACTGCAGTGTATATTTTTCTGTAGGAAGGTGGACGCTGTGGTCATTTTGGAATACAACACCATGAATATTTTAGGGAAGTTGTATCAGTAGTGATGTGCAATGTGGAGCAGAGGGAGAGAGACCACAGAAAGTTTGGTACAGTGTGGGCTTGTCTCAAACAGGGCATAGGGGTTGGGAGGGGGGCATTGGTCAAGGAAGAAATAGCAGGCATTCTGGGTTGTTTTCTCAAACTCTCCCCTGTATTCCACTTCATCAAGATTCTTTTTTTTTTTTTAAGATTTTATTTATTTGACAGAGAGAAACACAGCCAGAGAGGGAACACAAGCAGAGGGAGTGAGAGAGGGAGAAGCAGGATTCCCTGCCAAGCAGGGAGCCCGATGTGGGACTCGATGTGGGACTCGATCACGGGTCTCCGGGATCATGACCTGAGCCGAAGGCAGTCGCTTAACCAACTGAGCCACCCAGGTGTCCCCATCAAGATTCTTAATTACTCTTCCCTGTATCTCCACGTGAAAGTCAGGACTAGAATGACCTTTGTTACTGGTGTATGTGTTGAATTCTTCAAGAATATTGGAAAGGAAATGAGTTGGGAACCACTGGCCTGGCATAAGGTAGGCCCTCAATAATAGTTGTGGAATGACTACATATGGGGGATATAGGCTGGTCTTGGAACTGGAAGGCCCAGGTTCAAGGCCCACTTCAGTCTCTCACCCTCTGTGTGCCCTTAAGAAAATCCCCAGATCTCTCCGGCTTCAGTTTCTTTCTCTATACATAGAGGGGTCCAGAAAAGATGTTCTTACAAATTCCTTCCAACTACATGTTCTTTGATTCTATGTGATTGTCATAGCCACGGTGTTTGTGTATGTGTAGGGAGGGGCATGGACTGAGGTGCTGGCCATAGGCACAGAGAAGATAAACATGGAAAATATTTTAATAAAGGAACCAACATGTTCTGGCATCAGTTTTAATCAGTATTGTGGAATAGATAAATCAAAGACCCTCCTGCTACAGAATATGTGGACTGACTCACAAAATATAATGGACCTCTGAAATGCTTAACCAAAAATGCAATAAAGGAAAGAAAATCTATATGGACCAAAACTGGACATAGAACTGGGAGACCAAGAAATGTAAGCATGGGATGTGCTGTGACTAACCCCAGTAGGTATGGGGAGGGAGGCTTATTCCTTGTCTCTGCTGACCTAGGCTGTGGTTGGGAGAGTTTCCTTGAGAATGTGTAGCTCTATGAGTTAGGGTTTGAACTTAAAACCCCTGCTTGATATAGGAAACCCAGGCTAAGAAATTAACAAAGAGACTGATATCCATTAGTTGGTATTCTTGGGATGCATGGCACAAGCAAACACAAAACTACTCAAGAAAAACATACCCTCAGCCCAGGCCACAGAGTATTATTGCCCAGGTAAATCCCTGCTGAAGGTGAACTCACAGCTAAAAATCACAAAACAAAAAAAGGAAACAATGTACCATAAATGAAAGCAGATAAGACCCTGAAGAACTTCAGTAAGGTCCAACCGTTCTGAGTGACAGCCTGGATATAGGGGAAGGAGGAGTCAAGGATGAATCCCACAGAAGAAATATAAGTTATTTAGGTGAGTCTTGGGACCCAAAGAAATGATAGACATCATTAGTAGAAATTGGGTATATAGAAGAACAATATGGTTTTAGACAATATCTTAACTGGCATTGAGACATTGTTTAACACCTCAGCATCTTAATCACTCCTAAGTTTCAGAAATAGAGAGGTGTTCATTAATCTGACCAAGAAGCTACCAGCTGGGGCAGATATTCGGGCTGACTGGCTTAGAAATCATTTAAGCAGCAGTGACTGCTAAAGGTCTGGCAAATGAATGTGCTTTCCAAGAAGTGTGTTGAAATAGGGAAGGTGAGAGCTAGAAGCCACGTCTGGGAAAACACCCCCATTTTGAGGGCCCGATGAGAAAGAGGAGCAAGTAAGATAAGAGCTCTCTGTTTGTCCCTGATTCTGCGTGGGTCTTGGGTTTGAGCAGATTTTCTGATGATTTGATTTCAATTCTTTCCATCTCTGGCCTAACGTTCTCTTCCCTCACAATCCCTAGGGGAAGCTCTGGTATATGAAACAATTTCCCTTGGGAGTACTATGAGGGACTTTTCAGCTGGGAATTCTAGAACTAGGCTGGGCTCTGGGACCAGTACCATGACTAAGTCACTTTTGTGGGGTTCAATTTTCCTGTCCGTGATGTTTAGGCCTAGGTGTGTGTTTGAGGACAAGGTGGGGCAGACAGAGCTGACAGTACTTGACAGAATGATGTTGACCAGGGTAAGGGAGACATGGTTAGACACCTGTTAGCCAGCCTGTCCACCCTTCTTTCTTTGCTTAGGTTGTATGGTTTGCAACCAGTTGCTTGCAATATGGGCCTTTGTGCTCTTCCTTACCCTACTCAGCAAAGAAAGTGAAGTCAGGTGGTCCATGCCTGTAAATGAAAGGTGTGATCACTTAAATAGTAAGCTAATGGAAATCATTATCTTGTGTTTCTGTGAATCTACTGCTTACCTATTATAATACCTAATGGTCCACCATTTGAGCCTCTTTACAGGGTTAAACATTGCCCTCTGCAGGCTACTCTTAAAATGTTAACTCTTCTATAAGAGGTAATGTGGAATCCTTTACCACAAATTGGTCTATTAAATACAAGATACTTGATCACATAAAAGCACTTAACACCTGGGGAAAGAAATGGATGGAATTCTTTGACTTGATTATTTTGTCTCTGGTCAACTGGACCGTGGGGTTGAAGGTGAGCATATCTGAGAGTGAAGGAACAAAGAAGCCAAAGGATCAGAAGCCAGGTTGATCTGGCATCACAGGGCTGTAAGGCATTCTTAACTCAAGAACAGCTCAGCCTGAAAGAGAAAAGAATGATGCCTGCAGACAGGCCCTATCCTTTCCTTGGCAGAAAGGAGTTACTGGGAGAAGAGATTGGACACACATCAGACTTCTAATGTTCCAGAGTCTGCTTAAGGTGACCAGAAAAGCTTTGGAGTTGGGAGTTCAGGGAGTAAAGGCGTCCAAGGGGTCCAAGTTGCATCCATTCCCCATCTCCCCCATCAAAAGATCATGCCTTCCTCCCTTCTAACTCCAAACTCCCTCCCCAAGCCATGAAGAGTTCACCTGTTAGGAGAGCTAGGGAAAAGAAACTATGGCAGGTGTGTGGCTGGATGGTAAAGTGGTTGTTGACACTTGAACAAGATTGTTTGGGAGCAACTAACATGACTGTGAGAATCTGGCAAGCACCTTGTGTGGCTTGGCTCTGCCCATCCATGGTCTAGCTGAATGCTGAGTCCTATTTGGGCCTGAGAGCTTGTGCTTCTCATACAGATGCATGGGCACTGACTGGAGCTTCTGTGATAATTAATACTCTGGATGCTCACAAACAGCACTGCCATACTGCTGTCTTCTATTGCTGTGGCTACTGGCTGGGCTCCACTAGTTGCCAAACCTATTTCACTTCTTGGTAGGAAGCCTTTCCAAAGAGCGCTATTAAGCTGAGGTGCCACCATTCTGGGGTTGGTAAAAAAAAAAAAAAAGTACTATCTTTGGAACCAGACAGATCTGAGTTCGACCTGTCCGCTTCCTAGCCAGGTTACCAAGCAAGTTATCTATTTTGCTCCCATATCTTTGAAATGGAATTTATGTTGCTGCCTTTAGGATTGTGAGGACTTAAGGTAATAGATGCCTAATGTTTAACACCTCAGCATCTTAATCACTCCCAAGTTTCAGAAACACTTTGAGCTCTTAGGCCAGTTGTGATTAAATGCATTTGTTAATTCAGCACATATTTATTGCATGTCTAGTATGTGCCACGGTGCCTGACAGTAGCTGCGTAATAATTTCTTTGGCGTGATGATCTCCTTTCTCTTCTGGCACATATTCTCCTGGGGGAGTGATTGGGGGAATGGGTCAGAAGCTTAGATGGCAGATTCGGTAAGCTTTTAGCACAATAATTTTAATTGCAAAAATAAACAGTTTTGTCAACTGCTCGAGAGTAGCGTCTGCTTTACAAAAATTAACAACAACAAAAGGAAATGACCCCAAAGCAAAACGTTACATCCAATGGCTGCTGGAAACGACATTGCTGTACAAAATCCCGCGCGAGACCGGCTCCGCGCTGCCCCAGCCTGCCTCTGGGGGGGGGGGGTCTAATGAGGGGCATGGGGCGTGCGCCAAGCCAGTTACAAAAGACTATCTTGAGTCCCAAGGAAGTGCCTACTCAGTGGGTGGCCTGAGCGGACTTCCCTTAAAGCGCGGCTGACACGGGAGTCAGCGCCGAGGACCGCAGGAGCTGTCCACGGAGCTGGTGCTGAACGAGGCATGAACGGCGGGCACTTCAAGGGAACGGGAAGCGGGACCACAGACCGGTCCCGGGACGTGCCGGAAAGGGGGGTGGGGGAAGCGGGCCAGGTCGCCTCTTTCGTGCCTGGCGGCGGCGCTTCAACCTACAAACCCATCTTCCCCTCACAGGGCGGCGAAAGAAAGGCCCAAAGAGTAAAAGCCAAGGCCCTTGAGCCGCTCCTCCGCGCGCGCCTTCTGCTTGAGGTGCACCTTGCTGTGCCTTTTCTTCTCATCACTGCGCGCGAAGCGGCGGCCGCACACGTCGCAGGCAAAGGGTTTCTCACCCGTGTGAGTGCGCACGTGTGTGGTAAGGTGGTCGCTTCGGCTGAAGTTGCGGAGGCAGATGCGGCACTGGAAGGGCTTGTGGCCCGTGTGGATGCGCAGGTGGCGGTTGAGCTCGTCGGAGCGCGCAAAGCTGCGCACACAGCTCTCCACTGGGCAAGCAAAGGCCTTGGCATGCGGCCGCGGGCAGAAGCAACGCGCGCTGCACTTGCCGCCCCGGCGCCCCTTGCGCCGCGCCTTGGTGGCGGGGAATGGGGCCGGCGGCGGTGGCCCGGGAGGCTCGGGCACGCCACTGCTCCCAGGGATGTCTGCCACCAGAGGTTTCGGGAAGTCCGCCGCGGTGCTGCGGAGGCCCAGGGGAGAAACCTGAGCCTGAGTACCGGCCAGAAACTCTCCGCCGTCGCCGCTACTCCCCCCATCCCCACTAGGAGGGGTCAGGAGACCCGGGAGGCCTTCGGCCACCTCTCCTAAGTCACCTGCGGCCAGCGGGAAAGCGTCGTAAGACCCCGTGGGGTAGAGTCTGTTGGCTGGACCCGCCGGCAGCTCCGCCGGGCAGCTGATGGACAGCAGGTCTTCAATCTTGGCCCCCATCGCGGGGAAACGGGCGTCGGGGGCAGCCTGGAAGCCTCCCTGTGACCCACAGCTCCCTGGGGCTCCAGCTGAGAGCAGCTCCCAGGGAGCGTAGGGGCCTTTAAAGGCCGAGGCAGTGTCCAGCGCGGGAGAAGCCGGAGGCGCCCGGAGGCCTGGCTTGACGTCGGGCGGGGAGTGCTGAGGCTCATACAGGCACTGTGAGGGGGCGCCTGCCGAAGGTGACACCTCCCAGAACGCCTCTGGGAAGGCGGCAGCGCCCAGATCCGGGGAGTAAAGGTCCGGTGGACCCGGCAGCAAGGCGTCGGGGCCTGCGGGAAAAGAGGCGTCCAGCGGAGACCGGGATGCTGCCACCTCAGGGCCAGGGAAAGGTGCCAGACCCAGGATGCCCGACATGAGGTTGAAGAGTGCCTCGGGGTCGTGCGGGTGTTCAGGTACTGCTTGGATGAAGAAGCTACCGCTGTAGCTGAGGCCAGGAGGGGGCGTGGATGCAGGCCCCTCCAGGAAGCAGGAATCGGCTAAGTCCCCCCCGGCGCCGCAGCTGCTCAAAGCCCAGCTCAGGAAGTCGCCTGCTGAGGAGGGAGCAGGAATCAGCTCCGGGCACATCAAAGGGCGCGCCTAGGAGTCTGCAAGCCCCTACCCACGAAACCCTTGGGGCACACTGACACACAAAAGGTGCCTTTTGCACATTCTGATCCAACCGGAGCCTGCATACGCCCCAAGACGCACACACAAACATGCACACGCAAAACACACGTGCACAGGCAAAAGGACGCCCTGATAAACCTACAGGTTCCTGCGGAGGCGCTGGCGGCACAGTGGGGCTGGGGATGGCGGTGAGCACCCCAGGACCCCTGAGCCTCCTACCCCCACAGCTCTATCGTCCCAGCCCCTGCCTGCTCTCAGGCACCATGCGCCCCCGCTCTGCGCCGCCGTCTGAGCACCCTCGGCCGCTCTCCTTACCTCCGGAGTAGCCGGCAGTTGCCGGCGCGTCCCTGCCGGGCAGCCGGGACAATTCGTTGCTGGGTTCCGCGCAACAGCCCTCGGTGGACTTGACCAGGAGCGCGTCGGGGCCGGAAAACTCGCTAAGGTGAAGCATGGCGCGGCGGCGGCTGCGGGGCGCCGGGGGCCTTGCCCGCTGGCCTTGGCTACGCGCGGGTGACCGGGAGGCCAGCTGTTGGGGTGCCCTGCCCCTCACAGACCCAAGCACCCGGGCTCCTGGCTCCAGGGGCTCACCTTTGGGAAAGGGGTCGGGGGGCCGAGGAGCCCTTGCTCGCCGGGACCGGCCTCGGGCGGCGGCTCCTCGCTTCTCCAAAGCGCAGCCAGGCTCCCCCGATCCGCGGCCCCCCCACTTATATACCAGCGGCCGCGCTGGCTCCGGGCTTCCGACTCCCCGGGCCACTGCCATTTCGGGAGGCCCCGGCCCTGTCGCCGTGACGTAAATGCCCAAATATGGACACAGGATGTGTGCCGGGGACTCCCGAAAAGGAAAGCTCGGGGTGTGACGTCGCCGCCGCCGCCGCCGCCGTGCCCGCGTCGCTGCGTGCGCGCGCGCCCCCTGAGCGTGGAACCCCGTGCGCGCCGGGGCTGCGGTTGCGCCTGGCTGGGTCGCTGCGCTTCGTCGGGCTGGGCGTTCCGGTAGCTCCCTTCCCGCGGAGGAAAAGCCCTCTGGGCTTTGAGATTGCACACTTAGGGATTCGATCCGCTTTCTGCCGCTTACTACCTGTGTCATTTAATTCCCCTGAATGTCAGTTTCCTCACCTGTGAAATGGAGCCATGTATATCTACTTTATAAGTTTACTGTAAAGAGTAATTGGGTTAAAGCATATTAATTCTGTTCATGAGCATACAGTAAACTAGAGAGATCCTTGCCATTATTCGCTATTTGCTCCCACCTGTGTGTTTTTTTCATTTTCTTAATAGTTTTTTTCCCCTTTAGTTTGTTCTAGGAAAAATAACTTAATTCAATTAAAAAGGACCATAATGCTTACTACCGATGAGACAAAAAGTCAATTAGTACAGAAGGCTATATTCTAAACTGAAAAGTAAAAGTCTCTTTTTCTTACCCTTCCCATATCTTGAAGTAGCAACATCTAAGTTCCCCTTGCATTCTTTCAGAAAATAATGCATATGCACGCATACACTCTGTCTTTCAATATAATTTTTTCCCCATTTATAATAGCGCCCTGTCTGAACATAAGGAGTTGGGCCGTTCTTTTCTAAGGCTGCATAGTACTCCATTGTGAGGGAGGTCAGTTTGTCCCCTATCCATAAGCATGTAGAAAGCTTCCAACCTCGGTTTTTACCAATGTTGTTGTAATCAATGTTCTTAATTATATAAATGTGAATGTATCTGTGGGATAGATTCCAATAAGTGTAATTCTGGGTCAAGGGTATGTAAAATTTTGATAGGCAACTGGAAATTGTCCTCCATAGAAGTAGGGCCAATTCCTTCTCCTTCCTCCCTCACCTACAGGGTATGAGATGCTTCTGTAGACTTTTTTTCTGCTTTTATATAAACGACTTTTACTTAAGGATGTTGTTCCCAGCAACAGAGAGAGAATCCACATGATATATTTCCCTGGAATCAGCACCTGGAATAATTGCGCTTCTTATAGGAAAAGAAAAGAAACCTGCCTGCTCCATTGATCTCATCTCCCTTCCACTGTGGTTTTCCCTCTTTCTAACTTTCTCATTCTCTTTAAAAATCTTTCATTTAATTTTGTGTTATAGCTTATTTGACTTCTGGAACAAAATTTGGGGATTAGTTAAATACATGGGATAGCATATTTTTCTTACAAAGAGCATCAGTTCTTGGGAGCTGGAAAGTGGGGAGGGCAGAGCTGGGCTTCTCTTTTCTTTCTCTGCTTTCCTAGGAATGGAAACAAAGCCATTCAGGGGTGACGGGCTACAGATTTGCAGTGTATCTCCCAGTCTCCCTTGCCCATTGGTACTCTTCTTTTAGAGAGAGTGCCAAGAATGCGACCACCCCACCAAATTCTTAGGCCTTTTACTCTGTGTCCAATATCCAAAGTTTATTCATTCATTTTCTCAGCGTTCATTCACATAGTATTCATTGCTTAAGTGCTTACAGTAAGGGCCAGAAGGTAGAGTTTGGTTTTAAGTCTATCCGGACCCTACGACCCATCTCCATTCATAGCTGCCCCAACCCCACCCTACAATGACCCTATAAGTGTGTTCATAGAATATGTTATCACATAATCACCTGCAAAACTTGTGCTGATATGCTTGCCTTCATCTTCTCCCCATGTCTGGAAATCCTACAAAGCTTTTCAAGAGTCATGCCTGTGCAGCGTGTTCTAACACATGCCACATATATAATAATTCTATGTCAGCTACACATATGTTTACATGTAGGAAATGAAGAATCTCAGCACATGTCTGTAAGAATTAAACGCACAGAGCACGATTTCCATTATACTCTATTTCAGACCTGGGGATGGACTGTAACCCAAATGCATTGCCAAGGCCAGGTGAGCCCACAACAGACACGCAGGGCACACATGTCTCAAATCCATTCTGGCATCTTGCTGCCTGGGAGGGAGGAGGAATGGAGGGGTTTGGCTAGGCCGGTGTCCAGGGCTCCCCAGGCTGCCCCGTCGGGCCAGATTGGCCAACCCCAGGTTCCCCATCCCTTCTGCTGTTCTTCCCTCTGCCACAGCATTCCTCCTCCTTCTCAGTCATAGATAATTCCCCTACTCCTTTGGCAAGTTTCCAGGCCTTTGCTCCTCTCTGCCAAGAGCTATTGGTCTAGGTTTGTGTTAAGATGAGGGTCCAAGTCACCCCAATCACTTCTTGTTACAGGCCAGGCCTAGGGGCAGAGCTGCAGAGGGAGGAGTGTGTAGGAGAGGAAATGGGGAACACAGCTTGTGTTCTGGCTGTGGGCTGGCCCACACCCCCATCCCTGAACCACTCACCTTTACTGGACACACATACACACACTCTCCCATGTGGGGTGGTCACCTCCCCGGGGGGAGGGGTAATTGCATCTGCATTTGGTCCTTTGAGGGGGAGGAAATATAAGGAGAAAGGGCATCTGTAGCCCTTCCCAGCTCAGTCCCTCTTATCCCTAAATTTTAACAGCTCTGAAAGAGATGCTGGGCCCAGACAGAATAAAGGTCTTTGGGAGGGGATGGAAGAAAGAGGAGCTTAGACCTATGAGTTCTATTTTAATATAAAAACACAAAGGGGAATGGAAAAAAGGAAAATCACACACTTTGAGCACTTTACAAATGGATCATTTAATCTTCCCAAAGCTCTATAAGGAATTGGAGACCTATTTCACAGATGAAAAAAACAGATAAAGTTAAATAACTTGCTCAAGACCATGCCTTTAAAAAAAAGATTTGGTTTATTCTTTTTCTTTCTTTTTCAGATTTTATTTATTTATTTGACAGAGAGAGAGCACAAGCAGGGGGAGTGACAGGCAGAGGGAGAGGGAGAAGCAAGTTTCCCACTGAGTAGGGACCCTGATGTGGGACTAGATCCCAGGATCCTGGGATCATGACCTGAACTTAACCAATTGAGCCATCCAGGTTCCCCCAAAGGACCACACTTCTATTCAGTGTAGGACTGAGAGTCAAGCCCAGCCTAGTTTACTCCACAAGATAATTAAGGAAAAGATTGTTCATTTTACACAAGGATTCACTCTAGGATGGCATAAATGGAGGCTCTCCCTCCAGCTTTTCAAGTAGGGTATGCGGTAGAAACTGGATCTGGCTGATGTCCACGGAGTGGCCGCCGTGGCTAGAAACTCTATGGGTCACATCACATGCATGCTAAGGAGGAACACATGCAAGATCCTTGGGAATTATTGTGGAAGTTGGTGGTGGTGGGAGTGTGTGTGTGTGTGTGTACGTGGCCTGTGTGTGCACGTGGCCTTGGGGAGGGGGGAGGGTGAGAGGAAATTGCTGATTTCCACGGGAAAAGACTGGGGAAGGAGAGTTTACCTTCTGGACAAGCATGGAACAGACAATTACTGAATGAATGAATGAATGAAAAAATTCATTCATTAAACGTTCATTGAGCACAGCCCTGTGCCAGGCACTGCGCAGGCCCTTGGGACAATGATGCAGACAGATGCTGCAGTGGGGAAGATTCAAGTTCTGGATCTAGGGCGGGAAGAGGGAGGAGAGGAGGATGGGGAGGATTGAGCCTCCCTTTTCTCTCTCCTGGGAAGAGCCCAGCCTCTGTCATAATCTTGGTAATGCTACTGCCCCCTCTTCCACCCCCCACCTTGATCTTTCTGCTCTAAATATCATTGTGTTCAAATAATAGTGTATATATTTAAAAAGACTCCAAGAAGACAGCTGCCTCAGGGTATTAATCATGAAGAGGCCAGCACTCAGTCTCCATGGCGACTCCTGACAGAGCTGAGGAGCAGCTCCCCATCCCACTTCCTGGGGCCATGGAGATATGGACACAGTATCTCACACCCTTCTCTTTCCTCTCTGCCTCTCCTCTCTCCCTCCTTCCTCCCCTCCCTGCCTCTCCACTCACTCCCTTTTTCTCGTGAAAAGATTTATTTAAAAGCAAGGACAGAGGCAGGATCCAGCCACCAGCCTAACAAGGAGCAAGGCCAAGGAGGCTGCGGCACAGATGAACTTTGCCTCCAACTACTACCGCCTCTGCCAAGCACATCTCCCCTCCCCAAGACCCCCGCAGCGCCCCTGTCTCTGAGGCAAGGGACCCACTGTCAAGGTCTTCTCTGTCCCTTCCCTCTTTCCTGCCCATGGCTAGTCATTGGTTTATGGTTTCTGTCTTTATTATTTTTTTAGCTCCTGCAAAAGTAACATAGGGTCATTGGAAAAAGATAAACCTGTTAAAATGAAAGTATCTCTCAATTCTGTACCCAGATATATATATTTAAATAGTTTCTAGTTGAAAATTTCCTAGAGATTTTTGTTCATACATCTTTGTACAACATTCATCTATTCTTTTTTTTTTTTTTAAAGATTTTATTTATTTGCCAGAGAGAAACACAACCAGAGAGGGAACACAAGTAGGGGGAGTGAGAGAGGAGAGAGAAGCAGGCTTCCCGCCGAGCAGGGAGCCCGATGCAGGGCTTGATCCCTGGTCTCCAGGATCATGACCTGAGCCGAAGGCAGTCACTTAACCAACTGAGCCACCTAGGCACCCCAACATTCATCTATTCAACTAGCTCTACTGCCACCGTCATTTACACCAACAGTGTCACACTATAGCCACTCTTGTAATGAACATTATCCCTTGAATGGTTTTTCTTTTCCTATCATGATACAGATTAATCTATAGTGTTGTTAACAACTGCTCCAAGATATTGCATCATGTATGTGTACATAAGTTGTTAACTCTATAGTTTCCTGTTTTTCACTTTGATATAAAGAACCTGGCTGTGTTCTTAGCCCACTGATGGGGCAAATAATAATATGTATGTAGTTAACATTTGTATAGCACTGAGTATGGGCACTATTCACCAAGTATTGAGAGTTTTACATACATTCACTCACTTGATGAGTGCTATTATGATCTCTATTTCATAGATGGGGAAATTGAAGCCCGGTGCTTCACCCCAAGGTCACGAAACTTACCCAAGCTTACAAGGTTAATAAAGGATGGTGCCAGCATCTGAACCTACAGTAAAACCATAGATTAGATTCCAAAGCCTGGAATTCCTGCATCAAAGGTACAAACATTCAAAATAATATAATGTCAAATGCTCCTCTAAGAAAATTGTTTCGATTTTGAAGACAGACAGCAGCATGGGAGTCAACTGGTAAGCATGAGGAGGTAGCCCAGTGATGTTTTAATTTGCATTGTAAATTGAATTTGCATTGTAAACATTATCAGAATCTTTCCACAAGGCCTTGGTATTTCTTTTTCTGTGATCCAGGGGAAACTTCCTGATGTTCTTCATAGCCTCACAATGGGCAGTAGTGGAGATGAGGCTGTTCTGACATTGACCAGAGTGGGGGTATGGGGGTTTCTGTACCCTCCTTCCTTTTGTTCTTTCTCATTTGGGTCGTGGGGAAGGTAGAGAAGCAGAGAAGAGAACAAGGTGGCTGTGAACCATTTAGGGAAAGATTCCTAACTCTTCCAAGGCAGCCTCTAGCTGTTCTCTCACAGGCAAGAGGGAGGTTATTCCTTCTCCTGTCTTCCATTCTATATCCTCCTTAGGCAAAGTCAACTTTGGACAGAGCTGAGAGGTGATGATCACAGAAGAGGTGTGACTGGGAGGGGTTCCAGGAGGGGCAGAGGTTGGGGGTGGGGGGGCACTCAGTGACTTCTCCACGCTGCTGTCCACTCTGGGATTTGGAATCATCTTTCCACCACCCCTTCATATCCAAGTCTGGTTCCCCCTTTGTGGGCACTGATAGCCTTGAACCTTGACAGATTTTTTTTTTGATTAGGGAATGGTATGCAGGGCATTGACTTTCAATTCATAAGTCAAGAAGAGGAAAAAGAAGCTGACAGCGTGGACTGAGAGGCTGCAGCTCTAGAACAGAATTAGAAACAGGCCTGCTAAACCTCCCTGTGTATTTCTCTCCTCCCTATCCTCTCTGGATTCCTCTCACCTGATTTCATCTCATTGTCTTCTATCCTCTCTCCTCCCCTCACAATTGTTCTCCTTAAAGTAGATTGGTCAATATACTAGAATCTGACAGAAAAACTCCAAAAATACCCAGGCAGTTTAGCCACAGAGGGGCCATTGAGCTAAAGCCTGGTCCTCTGTGTGTCCCCAAACCCTGACGACCACCAGTAGGCCAGGTTCCTGGTTGCAAGTAACAGAAATACAGCCTGAATTTATTTATTTTAGGCTAAATAAATTAATTAGCACCCCCATGAAATTTATCAGCTCACAGAATCCAGAGGAGTGTCAATCAATCAACCAACCAACTAACCAACTGACAAGGGGGTAGAAATACAGCTGCATATCATGAATTAGTAAAATCAGGGGTTAAGAATTCTTCAAATGCTCTCAGCTCTTTTTCTTTTTTCTCACTGATAGCTGAAAACCTGGCGAGGAGCAAATTCAGTGTTCTCCATGTCAGCCTGCTGTGATAAATGGATTCTTGTTCTCAGTTCCAGGTAAGAAATCTCAGGAAAGACCTCTGCTATCCTAGGAAAATTATGTGGCCAAGGAGCAGGGTAATATATGGCTGATAAGACCACAAGAGGCTTGAGCTTGTGTTTTGAGGGCTTTTTCCAAAGAGAGGAAGCCAGAAAGGCTTCCAAGAGGCTTCTTCTGCCTCAGGCCCTGAGGGCAGGAGCTAGGCAGCAATGGGCTCCGGCCTGTTCTCGTCAGGGGGCAGAAACGGATAGTTCCCTCTGCTTCAATGTGCCCCTGGAGCAAATCGCCTACTCCATCTGTCTGCCAGCTCCAAGGAACACTGCCCAAAATAAAAATCCCTAATTAGCAATTCCTGCAATCCAGAGCAAAACAATGTATTTATTTCCTAGAATAATCTGGAGCCATATTCGGCTTGGCAACCAGTGGGTCCCACACATTCCTGTGGTGTGCCATGTGAAGATTCCAGCAGGGTCTATACTCAGGGTGTGCATAGGAGGGCTGCAGGGGTCCCCTGCCCAGGCAGCAGCAAGCAGCGCCCAGAACAGAATCTGCTTTTGTCAGTAATCTACATCAGGTTTCTGGTGCAGGGTAGATAGGGAATGAAAGGAGCTTCAACAGGATTTTTAAACACCAGTTCCCATAAAGCCCAGGCTGATGACACATGACCTACAGGGAAATCCCATTCTGGAGTAGTGATCTCAAGCCCAGGGGTCTGGGGAACTGGTTCCAACCCAGCTCTGCCACTAGCTTGCTCTGTGACTTTGAACAAATTACTGCTTTCTATGCTTGCATTTTTCTCACCTGTGAAATGAGGCTGTGTTATTTGCTCACCTACAGTCTGAGGATTAAGAGCTAGAATAAGCACTTACTATAAAATTGAGAGATGATGTGAGATGTACTATATCCAGTTAAGAAATAGTGGGTAACCCTGCCCACCCAAAATGTGCTCCCTGTTTTCTGGGTACTCCCTCATAGAGGGGTGGGATTGGTCCCCATGACCAGAATTTCCCTCCCAGTCCTTGCTCTCATTTATTCACTTATTCATTCATTTAACTCTTTATTGAGGAATTAATGTATCAGCCACTTTTAAGAAATTATTATAGAAAGGTGGAATGCGGGCGCCTGGGTGGCTCAGTTGGTTAAGCGACTGCCTTTGGCTCAGGTCATGATCCCGGAGACCTGGGATCGAGTCCCACATCGGGCTCCCTGCTCAGCGGGAAGCCTGCTTCTCCCTCTCTCACTCCCCCTGCTTGTGTTCCCTCTCTGGCTGTGTTTCTCTCTGTCAAAATAAATAAAATCTTTAAAAAAAAAAAAAGAAAAAAAAAGAAAGGTGGAATGCATGTGACAGGAGAAAGGATAGGATGGTTTGAGATCATACAAGGAGGCAGTGGATAGTTATCTAGTTAAGAATTTCAGGGGACAGGGCAACTGGTGGCTCAGCTGGTTAAACATCTGACTCTTGATTTTGGCTCAGGTCATGATCTCAGGCTCATAGGATTGAGCCCCATGTCGGGTTCCACACTCAGTAAGGAGTCTGCTTGTCCCTCTCCCTCTGCTCCTCCCCCTGCTTGCACATGTGCTCTCTCTTTCTCAAATAAATAAATAAATAAATAAATAAATAAAATCTTAAATAAGTTAAAAAAAAGAATTTCAGTGGAGGCTTCTCTTGGGGAAGAAACATTTCATTTGAGACCAAAGGTTGAGTAAAAGTTAGCCACAAGGAAAGGACAGGTTGAATGGGGAGAATGTTCTAGGCAAAAGGCCAGAAAGAGAGAGAGAGAAGATGAGGGAAGAGAAAAGATTCAGGGAACTGTCAGAAGTCCATGATGGCTGGAGCATAAGGAGCAAAAGAAGCTAGAAAGGAAGGAGAAATGGAGCCAGGTGGGCGAAAGGGGCACGATCAGGGTCATGGAGGACCTTTTAAAGCATGTTTAGGCATCTGGGCTATATCCTTAGAGTGGCAGTTAGATGTCTTTGAAGAGTTTTAAGCTGTGTAGGACATGCAGTTCTTAATTTAGGAAGACCTGTCTGTCTACTGTATGGAAGGTGACCTGGAGGGGAAATCAGTTAGGATACTGCAGCAAATCAGGTGAGAGAAGGTCCTGAGACCTGAGCTCTGGTGGTAATAACAGGAAAGGAGAAGTTTCAGAGTCAACATCCAGTTAGGAGCTGGACATAAATATACTAGACATACATAGGTGATTAGCTATACATGGGGCAGAAGGGACAAGAAGAAATCAGGGTTGACTCTCAGATTCTGGGTTTGACATTGAGGTAGTCATTTATTTAGGAACCAGCAGGAATAGCAGAGTTCTCCAACAAAATACATTGTGTTTTATTTACGGAGCTATGATTTACATAGAGTAAAAAGAGCAAATCTTAAATGTGTATTTTTTTTTTAAGATTTTATTTATTTATTTGACAGAGAGAGAGATCACAAGCAGGCAGAGAGGCAGGCAGAGAGGAAGAAGCAGGCTCCCCACTGAGGAGAGAGCCCCATGTGGGCCTTGATCCTAGGACCCTGAGATCATGAGCTGAGCTGAAGGCAGAGGCTTTAACCCACTGAGCC